>NW_019775901.1:130861-147594 GCF_001039355.2 Lingula anatina | reverse complement strand
TCGATGACTTCACATATCTGGGCAGTCTAATCAGCAAAGACAACGGGGCTCAGAAGGACATCAGGGCAAGACTTGGCAAGGCCCAGAGTTCATTCGCTAGACTCCGCACAATCTGGAAGTCAGAGCAGTACAGCTTACACACCAAAGTCCATCTTTACAACAGCAATGTGAAGTCTGTTCTGCTCTACGGGTCTGAATGTTGGAGAGTTACAAAGTCTGACATGAGCAGAGTAGAGTCCTTCCATAACAGGTGTCTCCGCAGGATTTGCCGCATATTCTGGCCAAATAAGATCTCCAATCATGACCTGTACATACTGACAGGGAGCCAGAGTATTGTAGGGCAGATCAAGCGACGGCGATTTAAATGGCTCGGCCATGTACTTAGGATGGACGAGAACAGAGTACCAAAGGTAGCTCTGAGATGGACACCACCCGGAAAAAGAAAGAGAGGAAGGCCCAAGACCACCTGGCGCCGAACAATGATGGCAGAGCTGAGGGAGGGGGACCTTACATGGGGACAGGCCCAGCACGTAGCCAGAGACAGGGCCAAGTGGAAAGAAGTGACTGTGGCCTTATGTCCCACGCGGGACGAAGAGCAATGATGATGACTCCAATCTACCAAAATCCCACTCAATTTTACACCCAGTCATGAGGCATAAGGCTAGCCAGGACGATTCCTACTGTCAGCCATTTTACTTACCACGACCTCTGGGTCTTTGTTTCCCTCCAAGGAAGATGGCTGTTTCAGTGGTGGAATACAGGTCAGCTGTGTGGGGGAGATAGAGGTGACGTTACAGAAGCTGTCCCCTATCCTGATCATCACATCATCCTCATTCATGGCAAGGTTCAGATTTTTGCCCTGTGATTCAATGAATTTGGTATTCAGTTAATTTGGAAGTTTTTGAAATGTCAGTTTCGACAATGGGCTGCATTGTGGATGTGAATATTTGTAAGGATTTTGATCTGATAATCTCCTTACTTTAAGAAAAATCATTTGAAATATCCACTCCCTTAAATGAACATTATCTTAATTAAGGTTCTAAATGTCAATTTTTACCAATGAAATGATTAAATCATTTTTGTTAATACTTTAAAGCATCTTATTTTTTACTCAAATAATGTAGTACCATATACAAAAATACAAAAAACTTTCATTACATTTAATGTCAAATATTCATTCTTCGTCTGGAAAAACTTGGTTCCACCGGGGAAGGGATCAAACTCAGGATTTGGGAAAATGGAAAAAGTGTCCCCCTTGTTCCTCGAATAGTTCCTCACGGACATCACATTATCCATGATGAATCCATACTCCAGTTCTAGAGGAGTGTTGGCAGTGGGGTTCACGTCTCTCTTTCGGCGGCCTTCCTCTTTATCGCATTTCATGATGCAAGGAGATTTACAGATCATACGACTTGCTGATGTGCTGTTGCAAGGCTGAAAAAGAAAAGTAGGTCAATGTCACAAAATTAGGTCAAGGTGGACTGGGTTCATTTCAATGAACAGGAATTACCTCTAAGTAACAAGAACCAGTAAAATCAGATTACAATTTTTTTTCCTCTTGGCACTGGAAAGTTCTGTGCAAATGCAAATTAAAGTGATAATTTTTAAAGATTTTTAAAATTATTCATCATTCAGCAATTCCTGTACAAATTTCAATATAGATTTGGGACTGTACTTACACTGATGTAGTCTTGACCTTGATATGTGACATACATCTTGGGTTCCTGCACAGTATTTAGACCTTCCCCTGTCACAGTTACTCTAATACCTCCACTGGAAAGGGAATAGTTTTCACTTATAAATGTATACTTTATATCTACTATAATTGTTTAAAGATGGGGTTAGAAAGAACCATGTAGCCTTTTAGCTGCAAAAAGTCAGCTCTGAATCAAAATTTAGCTGTGTTCCATGCCATTTCTTTAGATGGGTCATTTCTTGGGTCAATTTAGGGGGTTAAAAGGTTCATTTTACGGAAAAAGTACAATCCTTTGAAAATGTTGGTTACAGGCCTGCTAGGACCATTGATAGGATAACAGATAGGGTCAAGGTCACCTACCTCAACACTGCCCTGTCAGGCTCAACAGAGGTGATGTTGGGGTCCTTCATGTAGCTAAAATATTCATCACTCAGCTTTTTGGCTTTGTCATCAAAGACCATGGCAACTCTTGTCTGGATTATATCCTCTGCGGGTGAGGTAATGCAGGTCACCCAGTTATTGGTGATCCCCATGGTAGTGCTGAAATGAGAGAGCATACCTGATTGGTGGATGGGATTTGAACTCTTGGTATTGATTGGCAGAGTCTTAGGAAAAATAAGAGAAGGATTGTTATAAGTGGAAAAATGAAAAGAAATTTGATTGGTATACAGCATAGCATGAGCTAGTAATTGGCTTATGGAAGAAAAAAATTATGTGAGTGTACTTTTATAATGTGTTCAAGTCTACATGTATAACAAAATACCTGAATTTTACAATTTATTTCAAATGAAAGTGATTCCTTTAAGTTTTAATCAACAAAATGGTAAATAAAGAAGTGCAGTTAAGTTTGGTAAACTAAAGTCATTCCACTACTGAAGAAATATGTGATTCTTCAAAGCATTTTACAAATATATCCAAAAGAAAATACTTTATATTCTTCCTATGAATAAACTGCTAAATACAGACGTGCACACATGAAAGATAATGTAGACAATTGGTAAAAGTGCACTTTTGTAATTGTGTAGACAAGTGATGAACTTACCTATTATTGATGTGTGTAATGGTACAATTCAGCTGCCCCACCATAGCTCTGATCTTGGAGCCAGCATTGAGGTGGGTCCCCGTGATATTCAAAATGGTGCCCCCAGACCTGGGCCCCAGTGTGGGGAAGATTTTGTTTATCCTTGGAACCTAGAAAAAAAATGGGTAAATATTTGATTTTTTTGTTGAATTATTTGTTAAAATGCAAGTATTGAAATCTTGGAAGTTTATTCATGATCTCAGCTTTTTTTTTCCTTTTTAGCAAAATGTGAAACTTGCTATCTATATCTATAGCTTTTTTCCCCCTTTTTTTGCAAAATGTGAAAGTTGCTTTCTATATCTGTAATGAACAAGTAAAGATACAATGACTATATTTGTTGATCTTGACTAGCTCATGATTGTTTGATACCAGTATATTGTGCATTTAGTATACATACTATTTTTACCATAATTATAAAACTCATCATCATGACGAAAAAAAAAAAAAAAACAATTAAAAAACAATTAACAATATGGTAAATCCAGAAAATATAGTTTTATAATAATACACAACATTACCCATTCTATGGGATCTAGAGGTTACTTCATAACAACTATAAAAATTTGATAATGTTTTTCCCTATGCTAATGTGACTCTAATAATCTGTCCTCAACACTTACCACATAAGAAAAATTGTCCACTGAGGATGCAGTGAAACGTGTGCTGACAATAACTTGGACCTTCTTGGACTTGGCTGAGGGCACCTCACCAGTGATACACACAATTCTGAAACAGAGAAAGAAATTTTTCTTAATCCTGTACTTTTGTAATGCTTTTACAATATTATTGACCAATAATAGTTAAAACCAATCTGTGGTATATAAAACAAAATAATGAAATTAAGCATGCTAATATACAGCCCAATTTTCTACCCTGATTAGTGTCATGTTAACAGCTTTTGTTTGTGAGCATTTTATAATCATTTAAATGCAGAAGAGTGTACGTATTCATCAAACTTAAAGACTTATACTCGGGTTGTGGTGAACTGTTTAGTTTGAGAAAGAAAGTTTTGATAAAATATGCCTCATGACAAATACCAATACAATGTATAATTTCAGTTTTCATTGGATACAGTTCAAAGTGCCCAAATTGCAGAGAAATCCAATTTGCATAGATTAGGGTAAACCTATATGTATAACCTTGAGTTGTTATAAATCTGAAATAAGTACATACTTCGTGGCAGGCTCGTAGTATTCTAGGAGAGGTCTACACTGTCTGTCACCGACGTTGACACCATCTTGGATATCTGCAAAGGTCTTCCCAAGATTCACTCCTCTAATTGTTACCATGGTTCCTCCTTCGATTGGTCCAGTTTTTGGAGAGAACTAAAATAAAACAAATTTACAATTCTAATTTTTCCTTATATTTGTGCATTCTGTTCTCTCTAACAGTATTTGTCTTAAGTCAATAAGAGAAATTGTTTATAGCATAACTTACAAACTTACAATTCTGAAACCAAATCTGAAAGCTCCATTTTTGTCTTTCATACACAGAAAACATTTCTCTTCATCAACAATTTTTGCAGGAATACTTGAACTTGTCAAAAACACTACTACCCTAAACTATATTTAAAAACTACACTATTCTCCATTTCCTTGATAACTTCTCTAAAACTTTTAATCTTTATCAATAGACTATTTACTGTATACAACAGTTACTCTTCATAGCACTACTCACGCTGTGAATCAGGGGGTTGGGGCAAACAGAGTTCCCGGCCAACCAAGTGTCCATTTCCCCCAGACACTGGTCCTGTATGGTACAGACATTGTTCTGACCGGAGCACCATCCACAGTTGTATTTGTCCTCCATAGTGAGGCAGCTGCCGCAGCTGTTTGCCATGGCTGAGCACTTGTAAACTTTAACTACAGAGAGGTAAAAAAAACGGATACAGAGACCCTGGATATTTTTTCCGACTGTTCATTTTTTTCTTACTTATGCGAATTTTAAACAGTTTGTCATGGCAAAGCATTTGTATACTTCAACTACAGAAAGGAAGAAGTTATATACAATGATTCAAGGAATCTGTTCACATTTTGCTTAGCTCTGAGAAACTGAACAAGGCAGGTTTTAATTTCAAAGGAGATGAATCCTTAAAATATTTTCACCACCCAAGTATAACACATCACTGAATTTGATTCTTGCCATCAATTCCTATGCCATTCTCAGTGGAGCAATTCACAGAAACCCACCTTGAATATTCGAGGGGTTATCCAAAGGTCGACTTCCGCTGCCCCAAGTAATCTCAAAGCGGACATTCTGATGTTGAGCATTCCCCACATAGGCAAACTGAAATGATAGAACATTAAAAATGCTTATACTGAATTAAAACTGGATTTGACCTTACTTAAATCAAGCCATACCAAACATGTTCTAAACACTCCTTTTTTCTGTCAAGATAAACCAAATAGATTAACCTACCAGTTTTTAAATTGTTTTTTAAACTTTTAAAATCTGAATTTTCTTTTAAAATCATAATAGCACTTAATTAGGAATGCCAGGCTTTATGTATTTTTACAAGACAGTGTAAATTTTTGAACAAGTCTAGTGCAGTACAAATTGAAATAAATAACAAAAATAGTTAAAGTAAGTAGCCATAATTTATATACTCTAACACAGCAACAAAGAATAAATAAAAGACTGAAGACAGTTCCCTTTCCTACCTCCATCGCCTGGGAAGGATTACACTCTATGACGTTGGACCCTGTCTTAGTCGCAGGCACCGTCTCCACTCTGTCGCTCTTGTAGAACTTACACTCAAAACTGCTCATAAAATCCTAAAAAAGTACAGAAAAAAAATTTTTAATACTTCTGATCTAGTATTCACAATCTTAACCACCCCCATCACCTGCAAAAACTGCAATTTAATGAGAATCTTTTAAAATACTTTTAAATTTGAGAGATTTTCTGGTTACATGAAGTAGGAGTAAACACCCAGATAGCCCTGACTCACATGCAGAGCCATGGCCTTCACAGACACGATCCTGGTCGTGCCAGAGGGAACGAGAATCTCTGCAAAATTGGCCTCGATCCTGGGGCAGTTCTCTGGTCCTGGTCTCTGGGAGGTACCGGGTCTCTGAGGATGATACAATGTGTCAAATAAATATCGTTGTCAAGATAAAGCTGAAATTTCTGAGAAAAAGGGTAATTGTCATATAACAGCCTTGACCTTGATGAATTTTGATTGGTTAGAAAATGAATCACGGCAACCCTGAACTTAGTCAAAAACATCTAATATAACTTCTGAGTGAAAATTTAAAACACAGAAATGAAAATACAATAACAGCAAGATTAATAATAAAAAAATAAACCAACAAACAAAACAAAGAAACAAAAATAAAATTGCAATCCCAAAAGCACTATTCTGCGGCAGGCTTATACCCACTACCTCAATCACAGATAATATATTTATTAATAATATAAATATCAATTGTTTAGAAAGACAAAAGCTTCAAGTGACAGTGATCTAATTACCAAAGGTGACCATGGCAAGTGAAGAGATTAAGGTTATATAGTTTCATTATATAAAATAAATATATTATACATAAATAGTTCACTACCTACATAAGCATGATTCCTAAATGTTGTATGTATAAAGTCTGAGATTAAAACTAGACGCAGAGGTAAACACAAGATTCCAATTTCTGAATTGTATGAAAATACATTATTTTGTTCAATCTGTAGTTTAAATTAGATAAATGTCAAAATGGCAAAAAATTATCTGGAGTTACCCTATGCTTAAGTACCAAGTTATTGAATTAAAAAAATCCCTTATCATCATAAAAATACACCTAATTTATTTGTAGTCAAATTGAATCAGTACCCATGGGGAAAAAAGGCCAATTTGGACAAATTTTTGCACCATTTTCATTCTTGGGTAAATCAAATTTCTCTAACACAAAACAAATGATGCACTATAAGTTAGTGTCATTTCAGTGCAACTGCTCTACATCAACTGTGCAAACCTCAATATTCTTGTCACTGTGGCATATATCATGATATAGTGAATGTCAGTTATACAGCCAATATTTTCATAGTATTTGATGATAAATCCATGAACTGATCTCCCCTCCCCTTTTTGTGAAAAAGAAATTGCAAAAAAAAAGTTGTTTTGCATTGTGAAGAACATGCATAGACCTATAATCCTTTTATCTTCTTTATTGAAGAAGGGACTTCATTAATTTTATTTTGAAAAAAAAAAGTGGTGGAGAAAGGCGGACTTGGGGGAAGGGGGCAAACTATTTTTATAATCTATACACTGCAGGTAAATATTCCATAGTGCAGTGATGGTTTTTATACTGAGTGACTGTGGTGTCTATTCACGTGTACACAATGCCTTGTTAATCTGTTAAAAGAACATTATTTCTGGTTTTGAAGTTGCATACAGATATGTGTAATGACGTTCAGTGATGTTTGGTTTTATATAATTCTTATGATATCACAGATTAAATTTAAACTATGCTTAAAATAAAGAGTTTTTCAGTATTATGAGCAATAGTTCCTTTGAGAAGCAGTTGGAGCCAGATTTGATTAAAAATTGTTAGGCGGACCAACACTTGATATTGTTAAACTGTCCTACGTGTAGTAGTAGTGATAAATAATTGGAAGCTCTAATGAAATACCTGGCTCTCAAGTTGTGCCAAGGTCACCTAGGTAATGGAATCACATTATTAATGACATTAACAACACAACAAGCAAGCAAACAATATATCTGTTCATGTCTCAACTGATTGGTTTGAAACATGCAAAAGCACGATGAACACAATCCAGACAGATTGAGAAGAAATGCTTGGACTTTATGCAAAACATTGAATTATCTGTCAGTGCTCACAAAGCTATTGCTTCTTTTCTTTCCATTTGAAATAAAATAAAAAAGTCTTTTCTGCAAACATATACACACTTGTGACCTACCACAACAATACAAATCTAGTATCCAACCAAAACCACAATGTTTTACACAACTCATTTGCAGGTGTCATGTCTAAATAAGCATGTCTGCCAAAATAGGTAAAAAAAAAAAAGACTTGTTGTTTTAAACACATGCACCCATGCATATACACACACACATGCACACACACAAACACACTTACGTTTTGTCCAGTGACCAAGGTGTCCCGCAGACAGTCCTGGTCGGATTGGTATGTGCACTGATGTCTCTGGATACACCAGTTACATGGGTACATGCTGGTGGTGCAACTGGTACATCTGGAAGTAGAACATAGTCTATTTAGAAACATGTTTCACCTTTAAAAAAATAAAGTAAGTTTTCTGAGGGCTTAGATTAAATTGAATTCTGTAGATAGGTGACAATGTAAAGTTGACCCCGAGATAATGGTATATGAGATTTTTTATAAACGCTAGGGGGGGGGGGGGGGGNAGACAGTCCTGGTCAGATTGGTATGTGCACTGATGTCTCTGGATACACCAGTTACATGGGTACATGCTGGTAGTACAACTGGTACATCTGGAAGTAGAACATAGTCTATTTAGAAACATGTTTCACCTTTAAAAGAATAAAGATTGTTTTTTGAGGGTTTAGATTAAATTGAATTCTGTAGTTAGGTGACAATGTAAAGTTGACCCCGAGATAATGGTATATGAGATTTTTTATAAACGCTAGGGGGGGGGGGGTTGTCAGTACAACTAATGTGTAATTCATAAGAGATTTCAACAGGATCAGTTGAATGAAACAAAATATTCAGATACAATTTCACCAACAGAGATGGCAACCGTTTTTTTCAAAGTTGCAAAAGTAATCATGACGAGAGGAAGCAGTTCATCACGCACACAGGGTGAGCAAACAATTCTCAGATCAAAGATGAAAAAAAAGAATCTGACAATGAAATAGAGGGAGGAGGAAAGAGTTCCAATTTATTTCAAAGGTTACTTCTAATTAACACCGAGCAACCCTATCAGAGAAAATGCAGCTTCTCATTAAGCAGACTCAATCATTTATCCCTGGATATTATTACATTTCCAGCACCAAGTTGATCTATGCCATAGAAGTATACAGACATGGTGCCCCCTGGGATAGTGTATGGAACCCCCTGTCATTCACACCAAAGCCCTATATACTGCATAGAAATTCAACAACAAAAAAATACAATCCACATTTCTTGCTTTTCATCATAAAACTGTGGCCCATTACATGTATTTTCAATGTTTTTATCCCAAAAAACTCAAAATTGATGAGACTATTCAAAACATCAATGGCAGACGACCATCAATTTTAATTAAAGTCATAATCTCTGCTAATGACTCTTGATCTGCCCCAACTGACTGTGTTGGTCTTCTCCGCGTGGTTAGGCAGATGCGCCCGTTCGCTACTTCATTAGCCCCTATTGTCATCCCATCAACCCCTTTATTGGCAAATTTCCTATTGTCTTCCACTCCAGTTCCAGCTAAGCTTTGATGTCTCATATTAATATCTGTTTCACGGGTTCCCGTGGGTTTTAATTGCCTTTGAACACTCTGTGTACAGAGAGATTGGAAAGTATTGAAATTTTGTCATATATCAAACGTCATGGAAAATTGTTCTACTGGTGTTTATGTCTTGATACTGATACAACCACGTTAATGTAACAAACTTATATTTCAAGGAGAGAAATCCCTTAAAACACTGTCCCAAATTCATGCAAAGGAAAAAGAATCCACACACATGCTGTATAATTTCCAAACCCTCAGCAAGCCCTCCACGTGAGTTACAAACTCATAAAAAAAATAAAAAGAGCTTCCTCAAAACATTACGGTCAAAATTTATGAAAAAAAGGAAAAATTTCCAAACCCTCAGTAGGCTGATAATTAACTGTCCTGCTGACATCAAATCGTCTGAGTCAATCTATCATGGCATGTGAATTAAAAAGTCAAAAAAAAAAAAAATTTTTTTTTCACCTTTCTTTTGACATAAAGCACTTCTATATCCTATCCACTAACCAAAAAAGGGTTTTAAGACAATGGATGCAAAACTCAATATGTTCCCTGTTGTATGCAAAAATACCAAAATACATATAGGGCCATGAGTTTAGCTGATTGTGATCATCTCTCAGATTTTTTTTAATAAAACAAGTGTTAAAAACTCAATTTCCTTAAAAAATGGCAACAAGATGACAAGTACATGATGAATTGAAGTGTCTCCTCTCTTAAACTCTACCCTCCCCCATCCAACACTAACAAATATACAAACATTTCTATCTTAGTTTTTCATCAAATTTCTTTTAATGGGTTCCAGGAAAAAAAGACATAACAAAAAGCCCTTCTCCCTAATTTGACAGGCAACATATCTTCGTGTTAATTGCTGAGAACAGCTGACCCGTATTTGTGAATGTTCAATAATGATCAGCGGACATTTTTTCTTCTTGGAATCAGTATCAAAAATAACAAATATACAACAGAAACTATTCTATTTTTTTATTGTGTATAACAATTTTATAAACTATTTCTTCCATAAAATCCCAACTTGAAAAAAAAACTTTTTACAATCTGTTGCCTTGAACAGTAGATCATACACCCCCTAGTTATGAACAACTTCCACTTGTACGTCTTTAACTTACTACAGATGTTAGTTCACATTTATAAAATATACATCTTAATAAAAAACAACCCCAGATGTGTTTCATCACATAAATATCCCTCATCACCCACATATTGTTGTACTTGTTTTTCACAGTAAAGCCAAACAGAATTACAAAGTACAATACCATTCAACAGGGAGGTGAATATAAAACACAAATGTCTGCAAATTCTTTATTTTTCTATAAACCATCCCATGTTTGCTTCTATATATGGCAGCCATAAGAGACAACGGCAGGGATCATTTACACCCACAGGACTGTTATCTTTAGGTGCGAGCCTGGTACACGACATCAAAGCTACAAGTATTAGTTGATAGCAGTATGGAATTCAGATAATTGTCTTTATAAAGAATCAATACAAAGCTGAAGAGCAGGCATCTCACTACACACTTATTTTAGCAAGTGCGAACCAAGCACGTTATGAGGTGGCACAGATTCAGTCCAGTGTAAATGCAGCTCATGTTATTGGAGGGTGGGGTCCATGTTAAAATACAGCATTTCATACGTCTTACACTGAAGGCATGATAACAAAAACCAGTAAGTAAGAGTAAACTGGAGGGCAGGAAAACAGTATGTTATTTCCAGTTATGTGGTCACACTGCCAACTTGTATCACCTGCAGGTACTCGTGTGAAAATCTAAAAACACGCAGATTGTTTGCATGTCTAGGCATGCAGCATGTTCTTAATACGCAATTTTTTAATTTGGCAAATATGATATGCATAAGAAATTTATTTTAAACAAAATAATGATGCTATATCTGTCCATAATTTTCTTCATAAAACATCAAGTTCTAAATTACTTGACAAACAAAACATAAAACGTAATGAAATAACAATTCACCATAGAGCGCTATATGTGTTTATTGGTTCTTAAATTTGCTCCTTATTCTTTTTATATAACCACACTGAACTCGTTTAGGGAAAGTTGGTATCTGTTAGTTTTTCTTTTTTTATGCCAGGGGGGTAATATGAGTGTCATTCAGCCACCATTCTTCAGTGACAAGGTGTAATTTAGTCATGAAATATTTGCCATTTTGAACTCATTATAATTACAAGCAGGGCAAAATGCTCCCGTGAGAACTTTTACTCATATCAAAATTTGTGAATTTTTTTTCGCTACTCTAATAAGAAAGAAGAGAAATAATAAATCTCATTACTTTTTTCTCATATCTTTGATGGGCACATGTGCAAGACTTAATTGGCTTGATATGATTATCATGTCACATAGTATTACGGATCATAAGCAAGGCCAGCCAATTTTTTAAACAATAAAGTGTGAAGTGTGTTTCAAGCTGCAACATGGCCAAGAATTCTGCTGATAAAAAAATTCCACAAATATGCTTCTCCAAATTCCCAAAGCCTACAATACAAAGGGGAACATACATAGACTTGTACATAGGGAGTTCCTCGATAGCATCTTATAAACATATACAAACATGCAATAGTAAAATTTGCTATTAACATCCTCTATCCTAAATATTACTTTTCATTATCATTTCACATAAAAAAACCATGAATGCCATTTAAGATATACACAATGGGCCATAAGACAAAGAAAATTGTATCTTTTCAACAATGGCCAATCTGCCATCCATTCTCGATATCAAGATCATGTTGGATTCAATTTGTTTGTTTCTTTATCAACTAAACTTTAATTGGATAAAAGTTTCAATGCTAATCCACGTCATTATCTTAAGTTTGGTTATTGCATAAAAAGATAAAAGCTTATGCTTCTTTCAGGCTTTTCAGGGCCATCTGTCCATCCATTGTGGATTTCAAGATGGCGGAGAGTTAACTCCGTTAATGAAAATTCTCTCAAGTGATAATACATTAGCCCATCTATAATAAGTTCCGACTTTTATTGAATCACATCTTCTAAATTCTTCAACTGTGAGTGGTCTCACAGCGTGACGGTACAGTTGTTATGATAACAATAGTAAGCCCTTCAGAGAAATGGCGCAAATTGAATTTTTTAGTAGATGCCAAACAATTCTTATGAGACTAACGTCTTAGTTCTAAACACTTTATACTGATCTGAGGAAAATGCTTACAAGCCTCAAGCATCCATCTAAATCAGCTGCTGATATGAAATCATTTTGTGAAATTCTCAGAGCTATTTTATATTAAAACATGTAAAGGCCACTTGTGCTGAAAACTCCATTTTTCCATAATTGTTCGATTAGTCCTCAAAACCCATGAGTCCTCATTACTCACTGAGAGTGACAATTTAATAATATCGGACACTGACGAGGGATCTGACACCAAGAAAAAAAAAATACTTCAAAACATTTTTTTCAGACTGCCAACTCAGCAGTCTGGCTATTGTGCATTTCCCTTCTTGCAATCTGACCTATGGACCTTTTGTAATCATTTCTTATTTTGTATTTTATTCTTTGTTATTTTTCCAACTGTCAAATTTACTGACATTTCCCATCTCATCACTGTAAAATTCAGTTTCCTTGCAAAGGAGGCAACACATTTGATTTTCCCCTCAAATACTTCCGAAACTTCTGATGGATTGTAATATACTTCTCAATAATACTGACAAATAGGGCTATCCCAAATCTGAACATCTTTCCTCATGATTTCTCCATAATAAAGACACATCCACATATTGTTAAATTAAAAATGCTGTCCATGGGAAATTCTATCAACCCTTCTGGGAAACATTAATTACTTTGTTCTTTGTTCCGCTGGATCCTCCAAGACTCCCTAATCTCTCTCTCGGTTAGATTATCTACGAAAACTTCTGAGCAGCGATGGTCAGAATTGATTATGATGATGACTTATGATACAGAATGTTAGAGTGTAGAAAATGCGTATTACTCATAGTGGTCAAAACGAAAACTGATCATGGATTTTGACCTAAAATGATACAGAATCAAATCAGTCATCTGATCCTGATAATTACTCAGATACTTCAAACACCTAGCTTCTGTCAATTAAAATAATACACGAAGATTGGTCATTTGCAGTTTCTCACAAGACCATACTTCTAGATAAGAATCAAGCATTCTCTTTGGAACTTTGAACACATTCTTTTTTCACCAACAGATTGCTTTGGGTAACAAATTTCATGAATTTTGTTCAGAAGTTGTGAGTAATTATCATATATATTTTAACGAGAGTATTTACCCCTCACTTCGTATACTTACGATCTGTGCACTTTGCAGTCAAAGAAGGTAAAGTTGGTGTGGACAAAGTCTTGTTCATTGAGACGAACTGACAGCTTCATAACAAAATGGTCTGGAAATAGATAAAAGAAAGGCATAAACATATATCACCGAGGAAAAATTTCTTTTCAACTCATAAAACGAATATTTTATTCACTTCATTCATAAAACTTTCAATCAAAATCATTGGTTTTTATTCTTAAAATAGGAAAACATTTCCCTTTTTGTTTTTTTATTTTTTCTCATACATATTTTTTTCATCCAAAACTCCAATCTGCTCCAATCTATTAACCACTTCTCTGCTCTGAAAGGAACAGATGTTCTCTCACTTGACTCATCATAAAAAGCCAAAAAAGAAAAAAAATACCCTCAAAAATTAAAGGGTAAATTTATACCAATTACTTAAATGACAAATTATACATCATCTTCATGTGGTAACATTAGCAGCTAATTCTGTAATGACTTTGGCAAGATCAGTTTCAGGGGCATACCAGTCCATCATAACCAATTTACTTTGAATTAGCTCTGGCAAATATATCTGAAATCATTCACTGGGGCTTCCATTACTTTTGATTAGGTTTTGAATAGTGAGATAGACACCTCTGTATATGCAAGTATTCTGTGTGTGTACTGAACAGTGTTCTGAGAGAGAGAGAGAGAGAGAGAGAGAGAGAGAGAGAGAGAGGTCAGATTTTCAAGTTTACATTGATGGGTAGCTGATTTTTCTGTTGGAAGGTGATCAGAAATGGAGGATGGATCAATGTAGTTAATTTGGAAGACTGTCAAAAATGTCTCTGGATCTGCCCCTGTGAACAGCTTGGGTGTGGAATTGAGAATCAGCAAGAAAATGGTCAAGAAGTGGCACACAAACCACTCTAGAGGTGATGGTCACCAGAAAAAGAAAGAGTGTATAACAAAAAGTCCACATGACTCTTCAATATTATTACACATTAGGGAAACCAAATCAATCATACCAGTTGTGCCTTCACATTAAACTTTCCATTTTAAAACCCAAAACCACCAGATTCCTCCATTCTTTGAAGTTCAAACCAGCCATTCATCACCAACAACAAAAAACTCCTCTCACTTTCTCCCCTACCTCCACCCCATTATCATTACTGTTATAAATCATCCATCCACTCTAGTTCAATATTTTCCCAAACAGCAGCTATCTGTAACCTGAATATAATTGATGGCACAATCAAACAGCCCTGGGCCCAGATTTTCCCTTTTTTCCAACTCGTTTTGCTTTGTTGCACAAACTAATCAGCCCAGCTACAGAGAAAAACATTTTGGAATAGCCTTTTTAACCCGTTCCGTGGAGAGTTTGCCTGTATTGGGGTTGTGAAATTTGACTAGTGTGTGCGCCAAGTTATGTGATCAATGTATACATGTGGATATTATACGGGAAGTCCAATAGAAAGCAAAGCAGAAATAATAGAAATGCACCATTGTTTTGCCTTTGTGCCAAGGGAACTGGAACTGTAACAGCAAACTTTCCCATTTCCTCAACAATGACACCTAGATTAATCAAAATGTTCAGATCTATTTTTCATTCCATCCTGTTATTGAGCAACACAGAGGGCGAGAGGCCGTCCACTGCTTTACATTCCTTCTGCAGCCTCAACTGTAGAATCAACTCTACTTCTTGTTTCTTTCAATCTAGACAAATCCCCCCTTCCCCACCCCAATGATGCAACTTCTATTCAATCTCAAAACCAAAACGTGTTTGTGTGCGCATGTGTATGTAACTTTTTCCCAATACGAACATCTCCAGATTGCACACAAAACCCTCCTGAGATCCCTCCCCCCCCTCACCACCACTGTCAAAACATTTAGACTTTGGCTATACTTAGATGATAGTTCAGCCTAAATAGGAAACAATATTATAGCAACAAGCCAGATCTCGTCTAAATGCTTTTCTGTTCACATGTTACTAGAGTCCCTCTTTATTACTTGTTCTTTAATGGTGAATAATTCACATAAATACCAAGCCCCACTGCGATGCACATGCAATGATATAATCCTTCTAAGCTGCCTCAATTATTATTAAGCATAACATGAATAACATCAAAGAGAATGCGGAAAATGATGGTTCAGAATGCAGTATCCAATTCATTACGTTTGCCAATCATCCACCAAAATAATTTGTGGAATGGGAGAAAAATTCTATCAACTACACCGCTAATCTCTTCTACATTAATACAAAATAATGAAATGATATCCTTCAGTAAATGTTTCCCCCTAAAAATGAATTGCATCATGCAAAAGCACCTAAATCAGAAAATAATACAACAGAAGAGAAAGAAACCTGGAAACAAAACTGATCATGCACAGATATGATATTTAGAGAAGAACTAACTTCCAGAAATCGGTGAAGGTGGCCATATAAAATTTAACAGTACAATTTTGCCACAAAATAAATGGTGCACCGTAACACCATAACAAGATATTTCTCAGAATAAAAATCTTCTAGTGCATTGGATTTGCAAATATTACCAAGAGAAAACTAACAGTGAAATGATGGTTTAAAGTTCTTGAAGTACCAAAGCAGTCTCAGACAGCAATCTATCTTGTTGTTTATGGTATACCAAAATTGGCTGGCTATAATAGTGACAGAGAACTAAAGATTTTTGTAATTTTCCTGAATATAAGTAGAGATGACGGTAATCAAACCATGATACTTCCTGGTAATTATTCTCTCTCTTTTTCCAAAAATGTCTGTACAGAACAAATTCTAACAGATTCAAAAGTTACAGCAGTTCTTCCAAATTGCCATTATACCAAAGCTGCCAGTTTGTCCCAACGGCTAAATGCCATTGCTTTGAAATCTTTCACATGGAAATACAACAGATAACCAAATTCAGTGAAAATTGCAAGTGGCATTCAACTTAAAGCCACAAGAATTCCATTACAAGTTGAAATTTTATTGAGATGTTCGATCAGATTATCTGTGGTCTGACCCAAAAGCCTTTTCAGTGGTTTTGATTCTGTCAAGGCTGAAACCATAATGACAACAAATGAACTGTGTTTCCTTGTGGGAAAGTTTTTTTTGCCACCATTCCCTTTCGACATCAAAGTCTGATCTTATCAACTGATCAGATAAAAACAAAATCACTTCCAAATATCTTTTAAACAAAAGAACAATGAGTAAACTGTCCACTCTTTTAATCCTTCTGCTTAAGAGAGAGAGAGAGAGACCGGGGGGGGGGGA
>NW_019775901.1:108452-130482 GCF_001039355.2 Lingula anatina | reverse complement strand
TTTAGTTCATATTATGTTTCTTTTTGTACAAAAACCTACATTTTCTTTAACATATTTACCACTGAAGAGTAAATTACCCTGATTCGATTTTCAATTCCCAATATTCTAAAAGCAGTGACATTTAAATTATCCTCCCTGGCATTTTCACTCTACTTAATCTTTTTTATCTTGTCCCCTGTCCAAGTCGTCCATTTGTCAGTTAAGTGACGGAACACTCCAGGGACCGAAACAAGTGGCTTAATCTGTCAGTTGTGTGACATTGTTATCGCTGGAATCATTACTGTTGTTAACACTGTATAGCGGAACGACTGGTGATGTTAATGGTGGGGGATTGCACAGAGGGGGAAAAAAACTAGCAACTTCAGAGAAGTAGTGATTGTTTTGTTTTCCACAATGAAATTTTTTGTTATTGTCTCTTAGTGCCTCAAAGCTCTGAGTGTTTTCACAGTTAAAGGAATGGTGTACTGGAAGAAACTTGCACTGTTTTACATGTGATATTTCATGGGGTACAATACTATCAACTTAATCCCTAAAATGGAAACTGTCCTGCTTTCTGCATTTTGGAATAACTGTGATTTTCAGAGACAAAAATTGCCGTCGCAGATAATGCACTGCATGCAACATCCCAAAGCATTAACAGCCGCCATTGTTAATCAAGACATTGCTACTGCCTAATTTGTGACTGCGACAAGTGATTCTTTAGTCCTTTTGCACCAAATACCCTCTGCTGCGCATGCAGAGCTGCAAATTTGTACTTAATTTACAATAAATAATTTCCTTACTCTCAAACTCTGTATTTCCTCTCACATTAGAAAACAGAACTAAATTAAAATGCCTACATAACCCACCATGCCCCATACATGAGATAGGTGTCAGAATAGGAAATTGGTTTCAAAGTGGCTCATCACAAGTAGAAAAATTAGGACAAGTATGTCTGAAATGTCCCCAGGTCACAATAAATCTTGACCTAATGTGACATGAGGAAGTTGAGGCTGACAGAATGCAAACATTAAAATATGATTAAGCGGTTAGAGTCCCTTTTCTTTATGAGTTTATGATTCTAGTGGTCTTCCTTTTTTTTTTGACAGATATTTTTGCACGGCTCTATATGACACTTAAAGTTACATGTACTTTTGAAAAAATTAACCTTAGCTGCCAGAGAGTAATTTGATTATGCCATTTTTCATTAAATTAGAAGCAGTTTAAAGTACATTTCATTTAACACAGTGCAAAATGTCTTGTATTTTTTGAAGTAAAGAAACTTTCTGTAAAATCTTCTATAAGCGAGGGTGATATGAATTTGTATTAGTTAAATGAACAAAAATTCAGTCTACTTGACGGCTGTTGTTACTTCCCAGTTCATTGGGCTTAAAGGGGATAAAAAACCAAGTCTCCACAGATAATTTTTATCAAAGCATCATCTCACCTTTTCCAGTCGGTATAGGAGGCAGAATGTTGGGGTACGGAGTGTCGCACTGGATTCCAGACCTTGTGCGAATGGCAGTGGTAGTCTGGGTATTGTAGCGCGTGTCGTAGCTCGTGAACGCACACTGAAACTGCCCACTGGATGCAGGGAGGTTCTGGATCACAAGGTTCAGCTGAAAGTGGACAACGTCAATAGTTTTATATGATATGAATGCAATCATACTTCATGGGCTCAGGTTTTTAAAAGTCCATTACATACTTGACAATGTGATTCTGTGGTTCAACTTTTTCCTGCTTCAACTGCAAATAACAACACATGTAACAAAAATTAATATTTACTGTACATAAGTATTCAAAATGATTTGAGAGCGAAAGAGAGCGAAAGAGGGGTGAGAGGGAGAAGTTATACCTTCTTTTAAAGAGTAATGGTGTGATTATTAATGTCAAACTTTAAGCAGATAAGCAGTTTCATTGTAACATCAGAAGTCATTACCTATACCTGGAAACTGAAAGCATCAAAACACGATTTCTCAACTGATACTCACAACTTTTTTAAATTGTTAAAGGAAAGCTTAATGCAATGTAATAGTTTCAAATTTTAAATAATTATGAGTATCCATAATATGATTCTCATAATGAAAATGTAGTATTTTGTAATTGTTAATTCCAACCAATATACATTTTTCATGAAATAACCTTTCTAACAATATCTACAGAAGTATTTCCAGCTGTTTAATGGACTCAGCATGACAAAGACATTCATCTCCCCTCTCTCTTTCGCTCTCTCGCTTCCCTCTACTTCCCCGCGGAGCAGAAGTCATTAAGCTGAAATTCAGAACTGTTTAATGACAAATGGGTAATCAATGGCCCAGGCTCGCCCAAGCGGTGAGGGTCAACTGGATCCTAATGGAATTAATTGATTACCAACTTACTGTACTTGCCACTGATACGACTCCAGTTGGAACTCGATACTAACGCACATCCAATGTTAAATCAATGAGGGGCTCTGCATAAGCTTGCCCATTTTTTCCTACGATTCATTTTTTTAAAGATTCAACATTCATCTCCTTTACTTGGATCTTAATTCTTTTTTGTCAGTTTACTGTACCAGTGCCCACGCCTTGGAAGGGACTTGGGTTAAATGTTCAATGCTTATTTAGTATCTATTACTTAATCAATGCCACACTTAACATACTGAACTCTTTTACATCATTTTCCTAAGATTTATCGTACCTATACCCAGGGCCAATATTATGTCACTTTGCCATCAGGCCGTTATTCATTAATCAATGGGCATCATTCTTTTTTAAACTGTGGGTGTTCCAAACAATATATATCCACACAGGAGACAAACATTTGCCAACTTTTATCCATTTTTTTTTTCATTTCCGGTGCATGAAATGTCAGCCAGAAAAAAGGCTGACGGCAAATGGGTTAAGAAAAGATACACATTAGATTAAGATAATATGCAATTCTAATGAAACAGACAACTCAAATAACTTTGTAAAAAAGCATGCCACTATGGTCTGATAACATTCTGATTTGGTTTTTATCTAGTTTAAACTTGATAAGAAAGAATAAGTGATGAGTTTCAATCAAGTTTCATCCAAATGCATATCCAGAATTTAGAATGAAAAAAACTGAAAGGTGAGATCAAGCTGAAGTATCTGCATATTTACTGAAATGTCCAGAATTATTATTTGTTCTGAGAATGTGGTTGATAAATTATATCTTTAGGAACACCGTCAAGTCTTATCATGATTCTGGCTAAAAAATAAGAATAAACAGAAAAGACATCCACACATGGCAGACGACACTTCTCAAGTATAGTACATTACAGCAGACTACAGCTGCCATTTTTTTAGAAAGTATAAATTTACAGATAATAAAACTGTACAGAGAAAGAATTCTCACACATTTACTTGGCCAAACTTACAAATTTTTTTAAATGTGTTATACACATAAGATAATGACACCAAATATCTGTCTGAAAAGAATACATCACTTATTTGATCAGAACCTAAAAAGCATGCAATAATAAATAATCAGACACAAGATCTCAAAACAACATACTGAGGCAAAAGGTTGAACCAACATGCGTCCTGGTTACGTAAACAGTTCACAAATAACAACAACAAACTTGAATTTTTTTTCTTATCAATGGTCAACAAACTGAAGGAACTCATAAAAGTTATTGCCTTGTTAGTTCAACACATTAAGTGCAATGTTTGGTATTCTTGTCCACCTTGGCATAATGGATTTGTTTAGCATCGTAGGAATGCTTTGGATATGGAAAATGCACCACTTTAATTGTGTTATTCACGTTAAAGTCCACGAGACCCAATCTGATTCGATCTAGAAAGCATCAGAGGTCCAAAATTAATCGAGCACACTGATCAAGCAGAGAATCACTAATGTGAACTTTTGGTTGAATATGGAAGCCAAGAGTTGTGTTTGGAGTCGTGCTGTGTGCACACAGGCTTGATTCAAATAAGGACCTCTGATACCTATGTAGAACTAATCAAAATTGGGCCATTGGGACCTAACGCGAGCAGAGCCTTAAGTGCATTCCAATAGATGGCAGGAGAAGAGGTTCAATAGTAAAACTGTGTCAACATAAATGCAAATAAAATGCCATAAGCGCACTAAAATTAAAAGCCACAATTGATCAAGCCAACAAAACGAGAGGAATTTCCATTCAACACCTAACAGTAATGCCTTTCTAAGAGGGTCAACAGCCAAAGGTAATGAACCAGATGGTAATTAAGAAAATACAACAATTAACATACAATGACAGGTGTCAATCAAGGACCAAAGTCAAACATGTTAACGTTCCAACATGTTTTCATTGCCTAATCACACTAAAACATGGACAATAACAACAATGCACCAGGCCTAACTGAGGAGACAGTCATAACTTACGGTCTGTCCGAGAGAAGGATATTGATAAAAAGAAATGATGTTTATAATATAACGAGTACTTTGGTTTCATGAAATATTGCATTTAGCTGTAAGAGGCACATTAACCCGTAACCTGTTAAAAACTTGTACTAAGTGGTCAAATATCAGTGACGGGTGCTGTATTTATTCTTGATGCTAAATTCTTATTCGAGCGAAAGTGTGATCTGTGTATCAAATATGTGTGCATGTTTGCAAG
Source organism: Lingula anatina (assembly GCF_001039355.2). Next base: position 125,900 of record NW_019775901.1, on the reverse strand, counting down.
TGCATGTAAATACCTTTTATCCATGAAGTAACCACAGATCCTTGACTATTAATATAAGTGACCACATTTAACAAATTATAGGAAACTGGTCAATGCTCTTTACATAATTATGCTTGGAGGAAATAGAGATATGTTTGTAAAGAAGTGTGTGTGTGTGTGTGTGTGTGTGTGTGTGTGTGTGTGTGTGTGTGTGTGTGTGTGTGTGTGCGCGCGCGCATGTGCAATACAAATACATATGAGTGTGAAAGCTTAGGCATCTGAATATGTGACAAGGGCTTTATTATCATCATCATTATTTTTCCTTATTGGGGGGGGGGGGAGGTCTAAATTGCACCTTACTGACAGATAAAAATGGTATTTTTCATTAGACTAGGATGCAAGGGAAAAAAAAACCTCTTTTCCACCAGCACCATGTAATTTAGCACTGCCTGTCTGATGAGGTGCAGTAAATTTATGAACCCAACTGCTTTCAATTATCCACTGTCAGGGCCACAATAAAAAAGAACAACAGGTCTGGGCTAGTGGCTGTTACTTTTATATGAAAAAAAATTTACACTACCAAAAGCCACTAAATCTGAATTCTTAATTTTCACGATGAATTGGAGGAGGGAAAGAATGCGCTGGGTGGATGAAAATTCAGTGCAAAAAAACAAACAATAACTCACTGTGAAGTTGAACTTTAAAGTACAATAAATTCCCATTGAGATATCTCTCTGTCATTAAGCACTTACTTTTGGAGTTCATCAAAAAAGATTCACAGGAGGAGAAGCCTTTTAAAAGCCTCTGGCACTGATACCTCAGCTTTTCCGACTATACTGAAGCAATTCAATGAAATAAAAGTGGAATAAAATCCTTTGAATCACAGAAGAGCTTGAGGCTAATGAAATGAAAGCTGCATGTAGGGATTTTGATTTTGGTAGGATTTTGACGGCCTTAGAAACAAAGTAGATTTTCAATGCACAACAGAGGAAGTTGATTGATTTCCCAAAAGTGAACATTTTGGTCGATCTTTAAAAAAAATCTTCAGAAACAATGATTATGAATATTTTGGGGGAAACATCAATATAAACCTTCTTCAGAGAAAAGATGATATATTTGTGAAAATAGTTTTTCCAGCACATTCTTCCCATTATAGGGGGCATCTCGGAGGGAGAAGCAGAATATTGCTCTAAAGCTTTTTTCTTACACCTTCTTCTTACGAATGCTGGTGACTGTGTAGTTATATGTGCATGTATGTCTTCTACCCATGAGGCAATCACTGACCATTGACCACTTAGTGACCACAACAAATTAAAGGAATGTCTTCATATACTGATGCTAGTGGTACTGTAAATTGTTACTTGGAATCAACAGTATTAAGTTTTTGAAAAAAAAATGTGTCTGCTTTGGCGGCATGTATATGTGGGTGAAAGACTGGACCTCCCAAACCTCTTTCTATACTTACGCTGGTGGTTTTTCCTTGCTCTATCTGCACCTTGTCTGGAGAGACCTCGTTGATGGCAGTGCACACCGAACCGCTGTACGGCAGCCATCCTTTTTGCAGGTTTGCATTTTGACATTCTGCTCTTAGGCTGCATCTGTAATGTATTCATTTCTATGTGTTAATTGACATCAAATTTAATCTGGAGAACCATTTTGAGTGTGCACCCTCATGGCAGCTGGTTTAACTGGGTGTTTGGTTTTATGTGCACTCACATGCATTTCAAGCCACAATAACAACGGCATACTAGTATATAAATATGTGAATGCACGCACACACATACATACTGATGCACAGGAAAATACATACACACATACAAATACATTTATTTTATCATATTTTTAATTCATGTTCACATATATTCCTACGTGCACACAAATGCACACATATAAGCATCTGCACGCAGTCACACAAAATGTTCCTAACACTCACGTTCTTCACAATAGATGGTGCCAGCATCTAAGACACCCAGGTAAGACATATAATGGGCTGTCACTTTTGCAACACTTACACTTTCATTAAGTATCCCACGTTAAGGAATGTCGGGCAAACAATGCTTCAACTCAAGATAAATTTAAGTACAAGAGGCAGGAAACTGAACTAAATTCAAGTCTTGGCAAGTGAAGACCAGGCTACATACCTAAGTGTAGCCAAGATAGAAGAGTTCAAGCAGCAAGTATTCACAAGTGTATGGGGGCTTATTTTAAGCTCCACCAGACAGTAACGATGTTCAAGTCCATTTTTTTAAAGGTTTTGAAACATTTGAAAGAAATTGAGACATAAATATCTGGAAGTTATTGTTGTTTTTGCATTTTTTCTTATTTTGGCAAAAATGAAACCTTCTGCATCTAGTTTCATATTTAACAACAACAACGTCAGCAACAATCACAACAACAGCAGAAACAAAATGCAATGAAAAAATATGTATATAATTGTGATAACACCTTTTCATGCAACAAGTGTTTCTACAAAATCAGGTGATCTCTTTACCACTTCTGAATTTGATCCACCTGATGTGATTTTCGAAAAAAAAAAGAAATATTGGAATATTTTGTACTGTTCAAGGACACTCCCGTGCAGGTATCTAGGTAACTGCCAGTCATGGGCAAGAGACACACTGACAAGTTTGTCTAGACCAACAAAAATGCAACTCAGACTGACGAAATGACAGCCAGTAACTTTTAAATAAGAAAAAATAAACATGTGACTGGTGCAGAATTCTGGTCAATTTGTCACATTTCAACTTTTGTGCTTTGGGGAATGAAAATGGATGATTGATCAACATGTGAAGTTGACAACCAGTTTTTCCCCTCTTTTAAACATTCCTACACTTTGGTCTATTTTTATCTCACGCACACATAATTATAAACACATTAACATTTGACTGAACCGTCCACCCATAGACCCTTAAAAAAGATGCCACGATTTCAACTCAGCCCTCTTGTCCACCTACGCTAACACAATAGAAAATTGCAAAAAAAAAAAATAAATAAAAATAAATATTTGATCCTCCCAAATCACTGCATTTTATGAGCAAACTGAAATGAAATGAGATTCTGTCCCTTGATGAGAATCGTAAAAATTCTGAATTTCAACCTGGATCCGTACACTGTAGAACTGGGCAAGCTCCTTCTCTTCAACAAACTAGAGAAAAATGCTTACATTCAAAGGAGGCACCTCAGTCTGTGTCTCAGATGCTTTGGCTGAAGAGAAACATCACAAGCCACCTGAGCTTCTTTCAGTTTCAGCTCCCGCACACCTGTCCCAGACATTAAGCACTTGTTCTCACAGGCACAACACATTTTTCCATCTCCTTTTACATATTTTTTAAAACCAGATCCAGCAAGGGTGTCTCACCTATAGCGTGATCAATCAATAGTTATGCTTTTTCTTCAGACTAAATTTGTACTCGGCAACAATGAGAGGTGTTTTTTCTTTCATTTATCAAACAATGCAGTGGTAAAAGCAAAAAACTGAGTTTCATCAATAAAGACGTGTAAACATTTTAAAAATTGAATTTTGCAAAAAAAAAAAAAAAATGTTGTTTAACATTTTTATTCAGCAATCCACTGAAACTTTTCCCCTTTTGCCTTGTTTCATTATCTTTTTAATCTGAAAGCAGACGTTCCAAACACACTCACTTGGTCTCTAGGGGGCACCAACCGCAGTATGGATCCTTGGCTGCAAGACAGGCCGAGCAAGTTGTATACTGGCTGCAGTCATGAAGTTTCAACTTAGTGAGCTATAAAGACAAAAGAAATGCAAAATTTTAGTGAAGTATTAAGCAAAAGAGAATTGAGTTCAATTTTGTGGTAATAATCATGATTTGAGTTCAATTTTGTGGTAATAATCATGATTTATGTGTATGAGAAGAAAAAAACTGGATAATCTAATCAAGCTACAAATTATCTGTATATCATAAAACTACACTGATACGGTATTTCAAAATATGCAAATCTCATCTGTCATCCATTTATTTATTTTCATTTAAACACAGTAGAAAACAAAACAAATAGACAAATGTCATTCCAATATTCCTATCTTCTCCATGTGACAGGTAAAAACAAACCAAGCATATTCAGTGTCATTCCTATCTCTCTTGGTACAGGCAAACCAGCTATCCACTTAACTACAGTTAAAAACCAATCTATCTCAATTGGATAGCAGACACTTGAAAACCAAACAGCCTTCAGATCGCCCACAAGGATGCAAACAAGAGCCAAAAAAATCCACAAATCTCATGGGAAACTAGAGCCCTTTCAAAGGTTAAATATAAACAAATGGCTCTCTTCTGAAAAGGGATCAAAGAGAAATTTGTATATCATGAAAAGATAATGACTACGGACTACATAAACCCATGGACCCTGCAATTAAACAATGGGAGGTGTTTTTGTGAGAATTAATTTAAGCTGGGTGGCTTTTTTTGCCCCTAGGACAGACTAAAAGTTAGTATGTTGAGAGAGAGATGACTGTGCTTGAATTATTAGAGCACACCAGAAAACAAAACAGTTCCTAAAATAATTCCTTCTATAAGATACTCTTCATGTTGACAGAGTACACGTGTGGTGTCATCTTTGCCCAGCAAAACAACATTTACAATGACAAATTGAAGTTTGAGCCTATTTTCTCTTCAGCCGGTCTTCCATTAGCCTGTCATTTTGTCTTTCAAAAACAAATTCAGCAATCTGACAGAAACATTTCCACAGCATGACGTGTATGGTGAAAGGTTGTGTCAGCTTCGTCAGATATGATGAAAGACATGGAGATATAAAATAGGCAAGTCAGTCCCCACTACTAAATCTTTTATTGTTCAAAATAGCTTGGTTATGTCAGACATCAGTTTATGTTAGCTGCTACTGAATTGAAAGATGGGAGTCGTGAGCTGACCGTGCCTGAATGCTTTTGTTTTTACATCTATATCTAAAGTAGCTGAAAATAAACAGATAATCACTATGGCATAAGGTGGGTTCTGCAAAAAACGCATCTGAAATCATATCCTATCTTTCGATTATTTACTTTTCCTGACCTAATATAATTTCCTCTCTATTTTCAATAACTGTGTAAAATTTGCAAGAAAATATGATCTGCCCAGTCAAATATTTGTGGAAAATAATGACAATTTTTTTTTTTTTTTGCATTATGCAAGGCTACTCCCAAAGGTCAATTCCCTACGCTTTTAAACATTCTCATATAAAAGAACACAAGTTTTAGAATAAATATGGTTTTCATATTCAGTCAAAATGCATAAAACTATCCCTCCAAGGGGCAACACAACCAATTTCATGGGGGCCCCTTTCATGGTGCAGGAGCAACTAAAAGGTTAGGCATACCAATGTCAGGAGGGATGGTGGCAACATTTCCACCAACTGATGCTCGCTATTTCTCGGTATTTTCTGTCCAAACATTCTATTGTGTATCTTTCTGCAGTATCCCATCCTTTTAGAATAGAAAAGTAACCGAAGAGACTTGGAATTCTTTTGGTTGTTATGATTCACTCAGACAAAGAAAAAAATTTACCCACTGCCAGTTTGCCTTTTGCATTAAAACATGACGAAATAATTTGTATCCGCTTAGATAATGGAACAGATAGAAGACATTTATGACTTTCAATCGAATTCTAAGCAGTTTCAGCCAATGATTTTATTATTCATATATTTTTTTGGTCTGTCTAGGACAGAGAAAGAGAAGATATGGCTATGAATACAAAATGGTACCGCAAACACTGCATATTGAACTGCAATATTTCAGTGGCATCAACTCCAGTGCTTGGTATCTCTAGAGCCTGTTCCCAGTTATGAATAATTACACACTGATTTAGAGGTCTGCCGTGGCAAATATACTGTGGTAAATCAAAAAGTCATCCTATTTGTTAATGATCATGATATAATAGTCAATAACTGTCAGATATATAGCAATTTGCTGTGCATGATTCCAAGGATAAATTGGCATGCAGGACTCTTCATTACAGCAGTGTGCTAGAAAAGTTAAATATCTCGTCTATATGTAATGAAGCAATGATGAAATGAATATATTTACATTAATTTAGCTGAATTTATTTACTGGCTTATTTTCTCTTTATTTTATGTAGCTCTGAATTCCCTAGGTAAAACGTGTATCAGGTAAGCTGGGATCCAAATGTGAAAATAAAGAAAAGAAAAATTTTGGACAAATTCTATGTCAGTGAGTACAATGAATGTGTACATGGGTGTGGGTTTGCTGGGTGCACTTCTACATCATGAAGAATCTTTGTTACACAGAGCTGACCCCGTTTGCATGCATTCATGTGTTTGTGCATGCATGTGTATATGACATTTGAACTTATCATGTACCCAGTGATCGCAATGTTTGAGTGTGTGTGAGGGTTTGTGTGCAAGCCATGTGGATTTGTGTGGGTGTGTGTGTGGGTTTGCGTGCGTGTCTGTGAGTGTGCACGCTATAAAACTGTACTCATCCTCTAATGAATATGGAGGAACATGACTCCACCTGACACCTTGCATTTCTAGCTACAGGGGCTTTGAAAACTTTTTGAAAAACTTGCAATAAAATTCACACAACATTTTAAAAATTCCATTCCAGTTTCAACAGTCATAAAATCTTCATTCAGGTGTCCAATTTGACCTTAGTGCGGCACTTTGGGATACTGGATCAAACCATTAATTTTATTGCTGTCAAATAGGTAGGCAGGATCAACTTGCATTTTTTTTTTGCTATTAGAAGAAAAAAAGGAGCACTTCAACATTCCATGTAGGCATTTTCTCATGCACCAATGGATATAAATGAACAAAGGTCTTCTTAATTCTTTTTGGCAGAATTTCACTTTGTGCTTCTAGTTTATAAAATGCACCTGGACATTCTTTTTCCAGAAAAGAATGGGATGATTTTTAGGAAAAAAATCATAAAAAGCAACATGAGATAAACAGTTTTTTCATCATTTTTTACAGTAACTGATGAAGACACTATTCACTTTACAAATCCAACAGTCACACAGCAAAAAATTCAGCACCTCCCCTCATAAAAAATCCCCTATGCTATGGTTGGTCTGCTACGTTTTTTCCCCTTCATACCAGCACCTGTTTCAGCAGAGCACAAGCTGTAAGTGGAATCCCACCTCACTGGGAGAATTACTCGACTGACTTATTACCTCAAGTTGCCCAGGGACTAAAAAATCTTAAAACTTCATGTCTGATTACACAAAAAGAAGAAAAGACACCATATAAAATTGTCCCCATGTCTCCCGCCATGAGGTCCCCCACTGCTGGTCCACCTCAGCAAGAGGTACAAACTGACTAATCAAAATCAGAAAAGAATGTTTTTCAGCACTTCTTAGCGTGCTGATGAAGATTTACTTCTGCATAAATAAATGTCTTTCATTTCAGTTCTGTTAACTTCCACTTTGCCAACTCAAGTAAGCTAGATTTGTTTTAAAATGATTCCAAACCTTCAATGACAATTTTCTTTTTCAAACTTTACTTTGGGGTAGTTGAAAATTAAACAAAGGAAAAACATTTCCTCACACTCAATTCAAGTACAAAACAAGTGAACTTGATTTTGGCCACTTTATCTCATTGTTTCAGGTTATTAAGCAGAAGTAGGTCTTTCTTTTCTCCTTGTGACTGTGTCATCGGGATTCAAGAGGCTTTGACGTAACCACAGAGATCACAAGATGGCGTCTCGTGCTTGAACACCATCCTACGCAGCCATATGTCAGACTCGTGCTATTTTGGCAAGATACAAGGCTGTCACAAGGGGCAAGCAATGTGCACAAGTATGAAAATGCCTAGGGAACTGCAATATCCTCTTTAAGTGTTTCTCATTAAAAAAAAAAATTACAAAAAATTTCCAATTCCAACTCTAAAATCTCTTGAAAATTCTAAACTGTTTCTCTTTTTCATGATCCTTTTCCTCCAAAACCAAAAACTTTTTTTAACCAGTCATCACACGAACTGCACAGAAGGCAAAGCTGCTTAAATGTCTGCAGTATAAAGCTGCGTAGGATATGTTCTAGCTAATCCCTGTGACACGAAATAATCCCTGTGACTTGAAATAAACTTGTCATCTCTTATTACCATAGTCACTAATGTCCTTGGCAATGTTAAACTACACTGGGAACTTAAGTCGGATATAGAAAAAACATGCAAACAGCATTCCGAAGCAATTGCTTGTCTGTCATGTTCTAAAAGAAGATAATGAATAGCAACTTTTAAGCTGTCAGTTTTTTTTTTTTTTTTTCACCATTTTCCTCATGCATGATTTGGTGCTTATTCTGGCATAACAATACAAGAATATCTTTTGGTATTTGGAAACCAGACTGGGAAAATGGTAAAAAAAAGTCCTTCATTTCCATTAATCACCTGAGTTTTAAAGGCTGCAATGTCTGCAAACAATGCACACTGCCATACCAGGTGACTTGTAGAGTACGACTGGTCTTTTTTAATATCTTATAAAAAAACAATCTCTCCTTGCTTAAAACTAACACCATACTGTACGATTTCTGTCCTATCCCATTTCACAAGTGTCACTCAAAATTCTTCTCTTCAGTCAGTCCTCCTGCAGCCATCCCCACCCCTCCCCTCCACCATTCATATCCATGTTTCTTTTAATAATATGTTAAACTACACATGTTTATCAGTTACTGTTTTTTTTTCTTTTTTTTTTTACATTCATATTTGGAAAAAATCATACATGATAAGACCATACTCTCCATTTACTTTGTGTTTGTGTCATTAAAGTCATCATCATCATTATTATTATTACTAAATATATAGAATTATTACATTAAGAACAAGCAACCGTAATCTGCTCCCTACACATAAAAAAAATGCCCACACTTGCATTGCACACTCGGAGAGAAACCCACTTGTACAACACTCTATCTCATTTCCTCGCATACCACTGCTGGTAAGCGATATCCAAAACACAACCCTCCATCAGACTGTTTTAATTTGGCAGCCGAGTGTGGGAAAAATCTACACCTTATTCAGAAAGAACTACAGAACACAGCAGGGTTCTTTTTTTTATAATCGCATTAACTAGATTAGGGGCAGTTGGAACTACTTCACTACAGCCATGTGAGCAAATACTGAGAAAAAGAAAACCAACAATCTCGTTCAAAAGTCCCCAAATAATGTCAGCAAGAGGCCTTTATGGTTGATAACAACTTTTGTGTCAGCCTTGTAAATAATTCTCTATTTCATTTTTAATTATTTTATTTCATAACTGTCAAAAGAAATTCTGGGATATCTGCTGATTAGTGTCAAAGACCAGGTGTTGGTAGTATATATATATAACACAGTTACAGTACTACACCTGAGTATATATTTTCATCAAAGGAGATGACGGCTCTTTTGTACATTTAGCGGTGACACAAGAATGACACCATTTCCGGTAACCTACACTCATCAAGGTGACTTAATGTTCCTGATAAGAAATTAAGTTTGATTTATGTTGAAGTGTTTGGCATTCCTTTCAGCAGCAAGTTTTCGTCTAAAGTGTACCCTCGTAGGTGTTTGAAAAAACTTTGGCATTTTATTAGAGTTGTTGAATTTTGTCATGTTTACAAGGGTGGTACCAGAAGGCAGTGTTAATCCTTAATCTCCTTTTCTTGCCAGTTTTTGCCATTTTCTGTTTTTTTACTGTTTCTTTGTATCGAGCTTTTAAAAAAATAATTTAAAAACCTTGGGTATCCAGCAAAAAGTTTGTGTTACAGTACACACACACCCTACTCTAACCATAGAAGTGACAGTCTCATTCTCTTATAGTAGCCTGATACAAAAGTATGAAGAGCAGGATGGGGAGGGGAGGTGGGGGGCAATTATACAGTCTTAAAGGCCAATGTCAGTCTGGGCCAGGAAAATGAAATTGCTCAAGGATTGTGTTCGTTGTGACAGCATTGTGTTAGGTGAGATTAAGCTGTGTTTGTTGAGACTATTGTATTAGATAGGATAAGTGTGTCTCTAGGGTTTATTTATTTCTATGTAATAAATTTTGATCACATTTTGGCATTGTGTCATATCTTGTCATGTATTTCTTCTTTCTTTTTTCATTTTTTCAAATAGGCATGGGAACCTTCTTATCCAGTTAACTATGCCATTAGATGAATCACCCACTTAAAAGTTTCAAAATCATTTTATCAGGAAATGGAAAAAAAAAAAAACTCAATAGCTATAACTGCTCCAATATTTCCGCTTCGAACAAGACACCTTTTCCAGTGAACACGACCATTCTTTACGTTTTAAAACTGCAAGCACATATTTACAGCATAAACCATGTCCAAAAACTGGCGCAGTAGCTCTTATTCTATGTCCTGGCCCTTTATCCAGTGCATCCATAGACTTTACCCTTTGACCAAGTCAGCAGCCATGAAAGGAAACCATATCTTCCGGTTGCACAATAAAAAGGACGTAGGACACATCTAAGTCACACTTATGCTATAAGCTTGGTCACCTGTGACAAACGCCAACGTTTGTCACATAAGGAGGTCAGAGAGGACTTCTGATACAAGTGGTTTGAAGCTAGAACGCCTCTTTTTGATATCATCATAATGTTTTTAGCTTCAGAGCAGGGCGACTACAACAAAATCTTGAATTAAGTAAAGTTTCTTTTACTTTGGAAGAAAAGATTCTTTAAGATTAAAATGCGTGGGGAAGGTGGGGAAGGTGAGAGGGTGTCATAACACGCAAATATTTCAAACCTGAGGTTACAGAAATAGTTCATCTTCCGCAAAAGGTTAAATCCTTTCATTAAGTGCCATTTTCATATCTCTCTCTTCCTATCAAGATGTCTTTTGAAATATGATAAAAGATTAGAAATGGGATAAAATACCTGAAGCAATTATTCAGTCAAAACACAGGCAGGTTATAAACATGCCACTTTTGTCAACACGACACAAAAATCTCCCCCTCAATCAGAAAGCCCTATACATACGAGTAAAAACATGATAGAGTAACCGACGACACACCTTAAAACAAGTAAGCAGACAATACAGTGGGAGACCGCAGTCCCTTATCAGCGCGGCCATCAAGAACACGGAGCACAGGTGAAGACTGTTATTATACATGTCAGCAAATACAGGTGCCCAACAGGATTAGAAAACTTCAATGATGCTGATGCCAGAAAACAATGTCAACCCCCACATTTTAAAGAGCAAACTTAAAACTGGACATCTTTTTTTAGACTACTTGATGAAGATTTAGGAGGTTACTCTGCTGTTGTATTCCTCCCTTTTATGTTAGTATGCTGAAAATGGTCTACAACAACAAAAATATACAGGTGATGACATTGCCCCAGGGGATGAAACTAGTGTCATCAAATTACAGGTGCTTTTGATCTTTGCATTTTAAATGCAATACTTTCCCAGTGGCAATATAGTTCCAGTGCCAGTGGCAAGCTCCCCCCCCCCCCACCCCATCCATGATCCAAGATTATTCCTTTTTCACACAAAATGTTTGCAAAGAGACTTCAGTGCAACATATTGACCATATTAAGTAGAAAATTATGTTAATTATTGGTCATTTGTCCCCCCCCCCTCCCACCCTCATCTGTGTCTAACTGTCACTGATTTAATTTTCCTTGCTCTGTCACATGCTAAAAAAAAAAAAGATAGCTACATTTGACATATCCAGGGTCCTCTGTTATCTGACAACAATTTCATGCCAAATTTTCAGCCATCTGTCCACCATTCCATCCACTGATTGACAAGGTTGTCACAAGGAGATAATACTGAACAAAATAACCCAGTCACTTGGGGTCAGCTCAGAGAGATATTTTATCACAAGTGACAACTATTTCAGGCTTACAGAAAAAAAATGACAGCAAACAGGTTTTTGTATCTGAAATTATGATGAGCAATTTTGTCCGAGATGTGTCAGTGATAGCAATTTTGAATTACTGCAAAAGTTTTTCACGCCATAGAATGTATTCAACATTTTCTGCATAGAAGAGTGTATTTATCTCAAAACAGACCATCTGAAGTATAGTTTTTTTTTTTTTTTTTGGGGGGGGGGGGTTGGAAGTTCTTCAACTTGCAACTGGACTCTGCTACAAAAAAATAAATAAATAAAATAAAATAAAATAAAATAAAATAAAATAAAATAAAGAAGATTTTTTCAGTACCCTGGGACCACTGTGGTCGCATGATGTAGCGCAGTATGGTACTTTATGTTAGACTAATTTATCTGTCATATTTACAAATATGTCACCAACACATGCAAAGTGGACACATACCCCTAGTACCATAAACATGAGGCAATTTGTGGTTTGCAAAGTAAAAGGTGCACTGACATAGTGCTCATACGCTAATAGCCAGAAAGCAACAGAAAAAGAAAAGTTGATTGCATTATCTTATGCAGACATCACGTGTTCAACTTTTAACTGATTGCAGGAATTTATTTACAGATTGCATTATACACTCATTGCAGATTATTTCAAGTTTCAGTTTAAACTTGACATTCAGAAAAAAACTGTCCTTTAATGAACAATACAATGTATTGTCTCTCTCTCAATGCCACAAGAAGCGTGTACAGGTTAAGAAATCAACAAAGCATGCTCTCTCTCTCCCCTTCTCCATCCTTCATTTATAACAAATTCACTGCCATAATGTGTCCAAAGACACGTTATAGACACTTTAACCATCTAGGGGTGAAGCCCCAGCAGTCAGTGAGGCGATAGACCAATCAATCTATCCCAGGTAGCCACTGGTCAGACAGATGATTGAGTGACCCAACTGACCAAGTGTGACCAGGAATTTGGCAAACACAGGGGTCATTAAGGCTGTGATGTGGACAATGGCCATGATGAAGTGTCTAGGAATGACCAAGACTTTGGCAAACAGTGACCAAACTGTTTTGATGTTTACCGCCAGATGTTGTTTATGACAAATTAACAATAAGCTCTCTTATAAATGCAAAAAGGGATCAATTGTAAACAAGTAACTTTCAAATGTTTTCCTACATAACTGTTCATTTAAAGACAGTTACTTCTTTTCTTAAGCAATAAAGTAAACTAATGAGTTTCAAACATGTTCTTTCCCTCCTTATCTTCCTGCATAAGGAAATTGTATAATTCAAATTTCCTTTTTCCTTGCCATATTTCACAAAATAAATCATCAATTAATTATAAAAAATAAGAAAGGTTAAATACATCTGGCTCAAAAGAGGCTTTCATGGTTCCTGTTATATAATATGACAGCATAAGCCATTATGGTGTCTTTGAAAATTCTTTTGAAATAAAAAATGTTTATTGTTGATCCTGTAACATTTCTGGTGAAAAAGTTAGAAATCCTAGGTTTGACTCTGTCTCAAACTGGACTTAATTCAGTGGGTGATTAAATCAGAGATTGCAGGAAGAAGCTTAAGACGGGTGGTCCACTTGATTCCTCTTACAACACACATAAATCCTCATCACTTCTTATCAATCAGGAAGACCTTATTAGCCACTGGTCACTAATAATGGCAAAGTGTGTGCATGCCCATGCATGCACGTCTTTGTGTGTGTGTATGTGTGTGTGTGTGTGTGAGAGAGAGAGAGAGAGAGAGAGAGAGAGAATCTTTCTTGTAAAGATAAAGATGAGTACATGAAGAAGGTGTGGTATTGGAATGCAGGTGAAAAATAAAGGAGGGTTTGTTTTCCAGATATTTCAACACTTTTCCTTTAATCATGTCATCAAATGCTATAAAATACCGTCAAGTCACTATTTCACCTATCATAAACCATAATACAACAAATATTTATGCTAAGTTGTACAAGTAAACAATGTATATGTGTATAAAAATTATCAATACTGCAACAACTTGAAAAACATTACTGAAACACACACTCGGGGCCCAATTTATGTACAAAAAAGCCCTCAACATGTGTAATGATGACACTAATATCATGTCTAGACAACTTTATCCCCATCAGCTTACAATAATACTATTTAAACACACCGGAAACTCAACAAGGTATGGCACAGCCGACAACAAAAGAAAATGCAACTTCGAGTCATAAAGCTTCATTTCTAACATGTTTTGTCCCCCTCTTCAAACCCACCCCAGTCATTTCACTGAGGTGGTGCGTATCTTTCTAAACCATTATTTGTAGTGTCGCACCACATTAATACCTGTGCGGAAGTCAACACAATGGACCGATGAAACGGTGTGAAAACAGGATTTCGCTGACCGCAAATTTAGCCAGCGGGTGAAAAAGGGAATTGAAAGGGTCTTTTGTGGCTATTAAGATATTTGGGGCGATGCAGAGAAGAGCACGGGGCTATTGTACTGTGAATCATTAAGAGGAGATCCCCCCTACGGGAGAAAAATTGTCCCATATTTTGGTGCAAAAAGTAATTGTCGCTGACAGATCCTTTTAATCTGAGTGAAGAAAATGATACAATGGTGACAGTACAGGGGACATAGTTGTCATTGTTATTATAATACTACAAAGTGGGACAGAGTGAAGCCTTCAATACAATTTAACATAAGAGGCACATTTAAAAAAAAAAATTAATGAGGATTATGCTTTAAGGCTACCACAAATCTTACCAATAAAAATGTCCAAGGATGGTTTTTCTGAAGCACTTTTCTATGCAAATAGGCATTTTAATATTTAAAAAGAAATTAATGCTAATTGAAAACAGATGAAGTTAACATAAGAATACAATGTTCCTAGTTGTCTTCTACACATGAATTATGAAACATATCTCTCCATCAGTACTTCATCTTTGTGGTTCTGGGACTTTGTGACAGATACCACAAAATGGGGGTCATGATTAGCATTGATTAAATACTCTCCTTCTTCTTAAATTAAGCCCAACTACCTCTGCATAAAGATCATATCTCAAAAATGCTGAATCATCATATATTTATGTTATCATAAATGATCAAAACGCTTCTCACAGATACTCCCTTTTGATGTTCATTTTCCCCCTTTAAAATAAAATATAGACCACAACCCATAAAATGTCAAATTCAAGCCAATAAAATTCATACTAATGTTCAAATTTGTGTTTCTGATTTGCGTGTTCCTGACCAAAATTGCACGAAAGCCACTTCACAAAGATGTAGGAGTATATTTGTCATATGAATGACTTAAAAACAGTAATAATGAGGTCAAATTTTGAAAAACTGTTTATCATCTTTATTCATGTTATGCTAAAAAATTATAATCCATGCCCCTCAGTCTTTTTATCTCCATCATAACAGACAAGATGAAAGGTAAGAAGGGGTTTATGAAAGCATTCCACTTAGTAATTATTGGCTAACAAACATTTCATATTAATACCATTAAATAATATCATCACCTCCACAAACAAAGCGGGTAAAAGTTTGGAGACAAAGTATCTCAAAAAAGCTCTTCACAAATGTTGATGAAAATTAGGCAGTCATCCAGAAGGGAGAGAATTAAACACAATTTCAACTAATTCTGGGTCTCTTAATGTTTTTTCCCAAATATTAAAAAAAAAATCATTATCATTTCAATTTTGTCATTGTAGAGGGCTGAATTCCTTGTCTGACTGCTCTCTAGTTTCAGACAGAATCACCCAAATTAATTTTAGGAAGCCAGAAACATGCTTGAGGGTTATTACAAACATACTGTAGTCGAGGTCCACAACAATGCTAATCTCCCCACATTCCAGTCCCTCTCTCTCTGCACCCGTCCACCCCTCTTCAAAGACCCTTTAATAACATGTTGTGTCTGAGATGGCAGAAAAATATATTAAACTACTTGACAAACTTTGTGATCGGCTCTTAGCGTCAGCCTTATTGCTCCTTTAACAGTGTGGGGCATTAAAATGAGATTGGAGCATGCTCAGGTGAAGAGATAGCATCTACGAACAAGGCGGAATTGACTCCAAAATGAGTCGGGAAATGCTCTGGGCCTGGAGCATTAAAACACTGGCACCATTGTTAAGTAAGCACGAGTCCAGAGATAATTTGTCCTGTGCTTGAACATCCATCTTTTTCCAAGGCTATTTCATTTTCTGCAGTTGTCAAAGATGCATACGAAGAATGAGAAGGGAGAAAAAAACAAATTAGAAAGATGGGATTCCTTTAACATGGTGGATGGTTTTTTAATAAGCCTCGTATGATGAAATTCCTCAGGTTGGGTGGATTGGATCAGTTTTCTAAATAGGTTCTGTGTCTCTTTTTTTTAAACCCTTGTAGACATGACAGAAATAATTGCTACAACTACGCGACCTCATCTGTAAGCCATTTTCTGAAATCTTCCTGAAACGACTTCTGATAATGATTTTGAAATTATCTTCTTTATCGTTCTAATGTTTTCTCAAAATATTTTCAGATAATTACACTTGATGGTGATTTTGGGATTAAACGATTTGGCAGGTGCAGAAAAAATTGCCCAATACAATGGCACGCCTATAATGCATTCTATGATACCTTGTAAAATTTAATCTGAGGATGCTGATTTTGTGATTAAATATTTCTCCTGGGTGTTTTCCTGTTCTGTGGTCTTAAGCCAAACAATCAAAAAAGCTGCTGGACAAATAGCCAAACAAACAGGTGGTCATCAGGTCTGGGGGGACTTAAAGTGCCATGTTCACACTAGATTCTGATGGTGCAAATGACTTGATCCCAAATTGTTCAGGAGGTCATATTGCAATCAAATCAAAAGCCCCACAGCAGAACTCCCAACATAATCAACTTAACAGGAAGACTAGAAACAGTTCAAGGAGAAAAACATAATGGATCCTACTTGATCACAAATCAATCAAGACAAAAATCATAATTAAGACTGAAAAAAAAAAGGTTCGGTTTAATTGGACCTACTGTGAACACTCATGTGAAGACCGGACAATAACTTTCCATGTCTTAATGGGCTATGTAGTATATCTTATCATAATGATTTTCCACCTGGGCAAACTTAAACCCATTCTTCTAGGATCTGAGTTAAGTCACAATTATTCAGACTTAATACCTCGATCTTAATGCCCTGCTCTTAATACCCCCCTCAAGGTCAGAGTTATTTAATGGTGACTTCTGGACATGGGGCAGTCCAGTGAGAAGGGGCAAAACCTGACCACTGGCAAGTACAGAATGCATACTTCCCCTTATATAAAAATACCAGGGCCAAACTCCTTTTTTTCTTAGGGGGGGTGGGGAGAGATATCAAAGCATATCAAAATAAAAATGTCAGCAAGCCCAAACTCAATTTTCAGGATTCTTTGACATAAAAGAACACAGAGAGAAAACTGTTTGCCCACTTATCCCCCTCTCTCCAAAAATTAATTTCAAGGCCCTCAGACAGTCAAATTAGGGTCACTGGGTGCGTTTAAGCCTTTTCCACCTTGAAGGGATCAAATGCAGAGACACATCAAGCTGTCTAAATACTTGCTGGGGTATTCATGAACCAACACTGGACAAAACAAGTGATTACCATAAACCATATAGCAGAAAAATCAATGATATCAGTTATGTCTTCAATGTTGTGAAGAGAAAACACCCCCCACCCAGTGATATGGAGAGAGAGAG
>NW_019775901.1:78823-108038 GCF_001039355.2 Lingula anatina | reverse complement strand
GCGAGAGAGAGCGAGAGCGAGAGAGAGAGCGAGAGAGAGCGAGAGAGAGAGAGAGAGAGAGCATGCAGATTTCCTATTGCATAATCCACACCACATCACTCATTTCAAGTTCCACCTCCTTTTTTTCTGTTGCATACCTTGAATGAGTCTGCAAAATGAAACGGCAAAAAACCTCGCTCTCTGGCAAAAATGATCAGAGAATACACGCACAATGTTACAGATACCTGCTTTGATGTGTCTCTGGTATTTGCCAAGCATGTGCCCCAGTTAATCTAGTGAGATAAAAAAATCAGCTCATATTTTTTTTCATGCAACCATCAAACCAATCCACATAATTCTTCCTCATGCAAGACACAAGGTGCCAAAATGTGGCGAGAGAAAGTGATCAAGCATTTGAAATCCATACTTCCGATATTGTAGCGTGATTCAGGGCCCCAAACCAGCATTGTGATGGCTGTCAGATTCACACCTGTTGCTTTCAAGTCAGGTTTGCCAGGCAACCAAACATCAATGGCATAACAGTAATATCTTGCTAAAATAGAGACTCCAGCAGTCATGTATATAAGTTGACTGCATTATGTTGGGCAGAGACCTTGTGGACTTGTGCTATGCAGGACATTTTTTACACCTGTTCACAATGTTCACTGGCTCGGTACTACGCAGAAACATCAGATTTATCTGCACTGAATGTTCTTTATTCTATCAAGCATTTTTTTTCAGTTTCACCCTCTCAACACAAAATTTCACAACACTTTAAACAGTCTAATATTCTTCATTTAAAATACCATTTATCCTACTCATCAGATTCATAAAAAGGCCTGACAGAGCTCTAAATACTCTCCAAGGACAGAGAATGTGGCAAATATGAGATTGCTTATTGTTACAGATTGTTATGAAAACAGTGAGAAATAAACGATAAAATTTAAGAAAGAATCATGTGCCAATACATCCAACTGTTTTAATGTGTCAAGCAACAAGTGATTTATATCAACTCTTTATCGGATGTAAATCCAAGTTGTGTTTTATTTCATGATAATTTAGTGCTCTCTTCCGTTTTGCTGCAGTGAGGAAGGGAGGACGTTAATAAACTCATAACTGTGGTTAATGGAGGTGTAATGTTTACTCTAGGTGGAGCTCCGAAATACTTGTTCAACTAATCAATGCTACCACAGAACGTGACAGATTTTTCTGTGTAAGAGAGCCTAGTGTTCAAATGCCATTTTCATAAAGGGCCAAAAGTTTAACCTAAAGGCAATTTTCAAAACATTGCATGCAGAAATTCATATACTGCTGATACTGACTGGAGCAGATAACAAGATTTGAAAGGAAAGAAGAGGCGTTTTTTTATTTCAGTGGCTTTTAAAAAAATAGCAGTTCTGAGAATTTCAAGTGAACCTGATGAAATAAGAACTCTAGAAAGCTTTTTTCCTAATTCTTTTTATCCCCTCCAAATCCCTTCTTTTTATGCCAATAAAAGGAGAATTATAGCTGAATGAAATATAACCAATAATTTAACCTACCTATTACCCTTTTTATACTGAAATAACATCCATCTATATTCATTATTCCTAAGTACATTATTCTGATCAAATCAAGATACATGTCACGTCTTATAATTCAATAATTTTATTTTAAAAAAAGATTCAGCAAATTTATTACACCAATAAGATAAGATAACAAATGAGTAACACTGTACAAAACTCTCTCATTGGGTTAAAAAAAAAGACTCCTTTTCTTTAATCAAAAAATAATTCCATCTGCACAAAGCAATGTACCGCACCATCAATTTAGGGTACAACCCCTAATCTCCCATTCTGCGATGAATTACAGACAATCAAATAAGGATAGAATTTTATTTGAGTCAGTAAGAATTGAATGATAATTAATCTGATAATAAGCACATAATAACAGAGTGCGCTTCCAAATGATGCGTAAGGGAACGATTTTGCCTCAAATTACACAGACATCGTTACAAAGTGGGCATGAGGAGGAATAACCTTTCAGTTCAGATTCACTCGAGGTTGTTGCCATTGGAGGGTTTTGTAAGTAATGTGGGGATTTGGGACCTGCTGCCAAACAGCCTGTCTGGTGAGTGGGATGTTTATAGCAATAATGAAATCCCATTTCAGTTCAGATTTATCTGATGTTTCAGCCTTGTACAAAGGCAGTGAACATTGTGAACAGATGTCAAAATTTGTCCTGTATGGCACAAGTCCATGAAGCCTCTGCCCAAAATAATGCAGTCAATTTAAATACATGACTGTGTCCTTTTTTGCATTGCTCTATCTCTTTGGTGACAAGCATTTTCTATTCATAATACATCATTCAACATGAATCTTCCTTGATGTATGGCCCTGAAGCTACGTTTGTGTATGGCTGTGTGTATGGATGAGCACAAGCACACACTTGTTTGTGTGTAAATGTATATGCAAACGTGTGTGTGTGTGTGTGTGTGTGTGTGGAGAGGAAGTGCATGCGCTCACATGTAAGTAGTGATGTAATCACTTATGGTACCAAAGTGCATATGTCTCATATAGGCAGTATAGGGTGACATACTAGATGACCTCTATGTATGTGCGCCTACACATGTGAGTGTGTGTCTCATAAGAGGTAGAATTCTTTAATCACCGTAACATCAAAGAGTACGCGTCACCTGGGGTGTAGCAAAGTGGGGTGACACTCAAGGTTATCTGGCTCCCCATGGCACCCCAATGGAAGTTCCAATATGGTGAACTTACATCAGCTCACTCACAGACCACAGAATGGAGTAGGCAAGTGCTCACAATTTATGTCAGGACGCTGATGGTATACGTATTGCTCAAAATTTCTACTACAGAACTGACAGTATTTCTAATATAAGACATTATAATGAAGCCTGCAGTGCTCACAATTTATATTAGGACGCTGGTGGTGTTTTTGGTTGAAGGTCATATATTGGTATATATGAGCTGCTGACAATTTCGATAAGAGAACTGACAGTGTTTCTAATATAAGACAATATAAGGGTGTCTGCAGCACTCACAATTGATATCAGGGATCTGACAGTGTTTTCAATATAAAAGTGAACTAATTCATATCAAATTCATCCACATGTCTATTCACATTCAAGCAACAGCCCTCAAACACTGGGCCGATGCGTAAATGTCNTTTAGAAAATAGACATTGCATGTGAACGAAGCCTTAATGTGTCAAGCAACAAGTGATTTATACCAACTCTTTATCGGATGTAAATCCAAGTTGTGTTTTATTTCATGATAATTTAGTGCTCTCTTCCGTTTTGCTGCAGTGAGGAAGGGAGGACGTTAATAAACTCATAACTGCAGTTAATGGAGGTGTAATGTTTACTCTAGGTGGAGCTCCGAAATACTTGTTCAACTAATCAATGCTACCACAGAACGTGACAGATTTTTCTGTGTAAGAGAGCCTAGTGTTCAAATGCCATTTTCATAAAGGGCCAAAAGTTTAACCTAAAGGCAATTTTCAAAACATTGCATGCAGAAATTCATATACTGCTGATACTGACTGGAGCAGATAACAAGATTTGAAAGGAAAGAAGAGGCGTTTTTTTATTTCAGTGGCTTTTAAAAAAATAGCAGTTCTGAGAATTTCAGGTGAACCTGATGAAATAAGAACTCTAGAAAGCTTTTTTCCTAATTCTTTTTATCCCCTCCAAATCCCTTCTTTTTATGCCAATAAAAGGAGAATTATAGCTGAATGAAATATAACCAATAATTTAACCTACCTATTACCCTCATTATACTGAAATAACATCCATCTATATTCATTATTCCTAAGTACATTATTCTGATCAAATCAAGATACATGTCACGTCTTATAATTCAATAATTTTATTTTAAAAAAAGATTCAGCAAATTTATTACACCAATAAGATAAGATAACAAATGAGTAACACTGTACAAAACTCTCTCATTGGGTTAAAAAAGACTCCCTTTCTTTAATCAAAAAATAATTCCATCTGCACAAAGCAAAATACCCACACCATCAATTTAGGGTACAACCCTTAATCTCCCATTCTGCGATGAATTACAGACAATCAAATAAGGATAGAATTTTATTTGAGTCAGTAAGAATTGAATGATAATTAATCTGATAATAAGCACATAATAACAGAGTGCGCTTCCAAATGATGCGTAAGGGAACGATTTTGCCTCAAATTACACAGACATCATTACAAAGTGGGCATGAGGAGGAATAACCTTTCAGTTCAGATTCACTCGAGGTTGTTGCCATTGGAGGGTTTTGTAAGTAATGTGGGGATTTGGGACCTGCTGCCAAACAGCCTGTCTGGTGAGTGGGACGTTTATAGCAATAATGAAATCCCATTTCAGTTCAGATTTATCTGATGTTTCAGCCTTGTACAAAGGCAGTGAACATTGTGAACAGATGTCAAAATTTGTCCAGTATGGCACAAGTCCATGAAGCCTCTGCCCAAAATAATGCAGTCAATTTAAATACATGACTGTGTCCTTTTTTGCATTGCTCTATCTCTTTGGTGACAAGCATTTTCTATTCATAATACATCATTCAACATGAATCTTCCTTGATGTATGGCCCTGAAGCTACGTTTGTGTATGGCTGTGTGTATGGATGAGCACGAGCATACACTTGTTTTTGTGTAAATGCATATGCAAACGTGTGTGTGTGTGTGTGTGTGTGTGTGTGTGTGTGTGTGTGTGTGTGTGTGTGTGTGTGTGTGTGGAGAGGAAGTGCATGCGCTCACATGTAAGTAGTGATGTAATCACTTATGGTACCAAAGTGCATATGTCTCATATAGGCAGTATAGGGTGACATACTAGATGACCTCTATGTATGTGCGCCTACACGTGTGAGTGTGTGTCTCATTAGAGGTAGAATTCTTTAATCACCGTAACATCAAAGAGTACGTGTCACCTGGGGTGTAGCAAAGTGGGGTGACACTCCAGGTTATCTGGGTCCGCATGGCACCCCAATGGAAGTTCTATTATGGTTAACTTACATCAGCTCACTCACAGACCACAGAATGGAGTAGGCAAGTGTTCACAATTTATGTCAGGATGCTGATGGTATATGTATTGCTCATATTTTCTACTACAGAACTGACAGTATTTCTAATATAAGACATTATAATGAAGTCTGCAGTGCTCACAATTTATATTAGGACGCTGGTGGTGTTTTTGGTTGAAGGTCATATATTGGTATATTATATATGAGCTGCTGACAATTTCGATAAGAGAACTGACAGTGTTTCTAATATAAGACACTATAAGGGTGTCTGCAGCACTCACAATTGATATCAGAGATCTGACAGTGTTTTCAATATAAAAGTGAACTAATTCATATCAAATTCATCCACACGTCTATTCACATTCAAGCAACAGCCCTCAACACTGGGCCGATGCGTAAATGCCTTCCAATTCAAGTAACTCTGTACAAATGTGATTTCTCAGGCTTCATCTCTCCGTAAGACCAGACCCTCCATCACAAATACAAATTCTACAAGCAAACCCACAGGAAATGCTAAATTTGTCAACACACGATGTTTCTCATGGACAAGGTTAAATTACTGGCATATCCAGACCTAGAGTCTCGTTTTTTTTCTTCTCTGCCAAAAACCACAAAATCATACTCTGAGAGGCAGAAATACTTCACACCTTCGCTTGTAGACAGTCATCAAGCACCCTACAGTTATAAAAAGTGCCAGCAAACTTAAATGTCATCACTCAGCTTAACAGATAACCACCCTACAGACAATAAATATATGGGTCGGCAAAAGCCCAACCAGTTTCGCTGTGGATTCCTACATTGCATTTTACTGACTAGCATTTTTGCACACAATACAAATGGCTGCTATAAAAGCTAAAACTTGCTAGAGGCAAGACCATGCCATTTTGGTAGTGGATAATGAAATTATTCATCAAATGCTGATCAGGCCCGTAGCCAGGGGGGGTTCGAAAGAACCGCCCCTTTTGCTGGGAAAAGGTCCACTCTGGGTAAAATTTGATTTAGGTACATGATGTTTTTATGGAAAAAGGTCCACTTTTTCAGAAAACGAACCCCCCTTTTGAAATTGCTGGCTACGGGCCTGCTGATGATGGGTATTTTTAAGAAAACGAATTTTTTTATCCACCCAATGTGTAGACTATGACTTTTTTCTTGTTTCACTGAATATTTTTTAAAGAATGTGCATAGCGAGAATAACATCTGTATTGTGTATTTTGATGTGTAAGGTGTTGAAAAATCATCAGAACTGGACTGCAGACAAGGAGATTTATGGCTGGGAATGACATCCGTTTTCAGAGTACTGAGTTCCGTCCACAACACATTAAGGTTATCTAGTGCAAGAAGCAACTTTTTTTTTTTATGCCATAGAGTTTTTCAAAAAACCAAAAAATGGCTGGAGAAACATTTTTCCACTCAACCTCAATTGACCGCCTCCAACCAAAGCACTGGGAGCTAAGATACTAAAGCAAACAAGCTCCATATCCTGTTGCGAATACTCTGTGCTTAAATCAGCAGATTTTGTACAAACATTCCAGATATGTTTATTTGCACTAACTATAGAGCTTCCTATATAGATTTCAGTGATTGCTTGTTAATAAGTACATACAAATTACCTCATTCTCATGGACCCAATCCGTTCAGTTCACATATCTTATAAATAGTGGAATGAATTTCAACATGGCTCAGTTCATGCCATGTTGTCAAGAATTCAGCAAATGATTAGATACAATCAACTTTTGCTAATTACAGATAGATTTCCTTTACTCTCCTTACACAACACCCTGAATATGATGCCACTACAACAGCTGAGAGGAGACGTCATTTAGGCACTTTGAAGGGAGTTCACAGCATGTGACAAAGCAATCAAATAATACTGCACATGGTGAATACAAACTGGCATCTCCAGGTCACAACTTAATGGCAAAAGTGTGGTGTGGGGCATAGGTAGGGCAATATTGTGAATGGAATACCTCACTCTCCACACTTATTTTCATCTTTTGATTACTCATCATAATCCTGAACATGAAGGTCAAACATAACACCTGTGTTGATTGCATTAGGATGATTACCAAACATTTCAGGACCAGACAAATTGGCAATCAATGGCCAGGTGCCCCAATAAGTTCTCAGCTTGTTCTGACTATGGTGTGTTTATCCATTAATAAACACCCAGAGAGCACATGGCTCCAATGAGCACTTCAGTGAGAAGCCCCTGACTGTCTATTGGCATTATCCAATATAAAACCTAAGAGACCTGTTCACTCCTAATAGGATAGTGGCAGAGCAGTTTTTTATGATTCTGCTCCAGCAATGAGCTTTTTTTGCTGACCTTCAGGGCTGTAATGAAATCAATTTCAAAGCATCATGGCTCATCTTGAAAACACTGCCACCTACCTTTCTTTCTGTCATGACATAGAGGTGTTTCCGTTGTCTGTCAAACCTGAGGTCAGGACTGATGGGGCTGCCCGCCTCTATGGTCAGGTTTTCGTATTTGTCAGCCAGGGCCTTTGACTCAACAACAACCTGTAAAGGAGCAAAAAAGGCTGTTAGCTTGGCCAAGTTTTCAAATATGGTGGNCAACACTGGGCCGATGCGTAAATGTCTTCCAATTCAAGTAACTCTGTACAAATGTGATTTCTCAGGCTTCATCTCTCCGTAAGACCAGACCCTCCATCACAAATACAAATTCTACAAGCAAACCCACAGGAAATGCTAAATTTGTCAACACACGATGTTTCTCATGGACAAGGTTAAATTACTGGCATATCCAGACCTAGAGTCTCGTTTTTTTTCTTCTCTGCCAAAAACCACAAAATCATACTCTGAGAGGCAGAAATACTTCACACCTTCGCTTGTAGACAGTCATCAAGCACCCTACAGTTATAAAAAGTGCCAGCAAACTTAAATGTCATCACTCAGCTTAACAGATAACCACCCTACAGACAATAAATATATGGGTCGGCAAAAGCCCAACCAGTTTCGCTGTGGATTCCTACATTGCATTTTACTGACTAGCATTTTTGCACACAATACAAATGGCTGCTATAAAAGCTAAAACTTGCTAGAGGCAAGACCATGCCATTTTGGTAGTGGATAATGAAATTATTCATCAAATGCTGATCAGGCCCGTAGCCAGGGGGGGTTCGAAAGAACCGCCCCTTTTGCTGGGAAAAGGTCCACTCTGGGTAAAATTTGATTTAGGTACATGATGTTTTTATGGAAAAAGGTCCACTTTTTCAGAAAATGAACCCCCCTTTTGAAATTGCTGGCTACGGGCCTGCTGATGATGGGTATTTTTAAGAAAACGAATTTTTTTATCCACCCAATGTGTAGACTATGACTTTTTTCTTGTTTCACTGAATATTTTTTAAAGAATGTGCATAGCGAGAATAACATCTGTATTGTGTATTTTGATGTGTAAGGTGTTGAAAAATCATCAGAACTGGACTGCAGACAAGGAGATTTATGGCTGGGAATGACATCCGTTTTCAGAGTACTGAGTTCCGTCCACAACACATTAAGGTTATCTAGTGCAAGAAGCAACTTTTTTTTTTTTATGCCATAGAGTTTTTCAAAAAACCAAAAAATGGCTGGAGAAACATTTTTCCACTCAACCTCAATTGACCGCCTCCAACCAAAGCACTGGGAGCTAAGATACTAAAGCAAACAAGCTCCATATCCTGTTGCGAATACTCTGTGCTTAAATCAGCAGATTTTGTACAAACATTCCAGATATGTTTATTTGCACTAACTATAGAGCTTCCTATATAGATTTCAGTGATTGCTTGTTAATAAGTACATACAAATTACCTCATTCTCATGGACCCAATCCGTTCAGTTCACATATCTTATAAATAGTGGAATGAATTTCAACATGGCTCAGTTCATGCCATGTTGTCAAGAATTCAGCAAATGATTAGATACAATCAACTTTTGCTAATTACAGATAGATTTCCTTTACTCTCCTTACACAACACCCTGAATATGATGCCACTACAACAGCTGAGAGGAGACGTCATTTAGGCACTTTGAAGGGAGTTCACAGCATGTGACAAAGCAATCAAATAATACTGCACATGGTGAATACAAACTGGCATCTCCAGGTCACAACTTAATGGCAAAAGTGTGGTGTGGGGCATAGGTAGGGCAATATTGTGAATGGAATACCTCACTCTCCACACTTATTTTCATCTTTTGATTACTCATCATAATCCTGAACATGAAGGTCAAACATAACACCTGTGTTGATTGCATTAGGATGATTACCAAACATTTCAGGACCAGACAAATTGGCAATCAATGGCCAGGTGCCCCAATAAGTTCTCAGCTTGTTCTGACTATGGTGTGTTTATCCATTAATAAACACCCAGAGAGCACATGGCTCCAATGAGCACTTCAGTGAGAAGCCCCTGACTGTCTATTGGCATTATCCAATATAAAACCTAAGAGACCTGTTCACTCCTAATAGGATAGTGGCAGAGCATTTTTTATGATTCTGCTCCAGCAATGAGCTTTTTTTGCTGACCTTCAGGGCTGTAATGAAATCAATTTCAAAGCATCATGGCTCATCTTGAAAACACTGCCACCTACCTTTCTTTCTGTCATGACATAGAGGTGTTTCCGTTGTCTGTCAAACCTGAGGTCAGGACTGATGGGGCTGCCCGCCTCTATGGTCAGGTTTTCGTATTTGTCAGCCAGGGCCTTTGACTCAACAACAACCTGTAAAGGAGCAAAAAAGGCTGTTAGCTTGGCCAAGTTTTCAAATATGGTGGATTTACGTCTAGTTTGGTCAGCTAGTCGACACGGTCACCAATATGATAAGCTTGCAGCAATTTTCTGTAAGAGTTAAAGTCTCTAACAGACACCATCTAAAAAGAAATCAATTACATACTATAAACACATTTCGACTTATTTGTGTGCTTGGTCATAACAAATCTGCATGCACGCACATGTTAAAGATAACGGGCACGGCTACCTGCATTCAGTTTCCAGGAGGGTACAAGATGTAGAGGAGGGAATGGCAATTTATCACATATTAGTCACACATTCAGCCTTTAATTCGCAAAACGAATAAGCCTTTCTGTTTTACTTGCATCTGTGTATTATTACCCCAAGAAAAAACAACAACAAGACCAACACTTATTAGTTTAAATCTACAGACTGCAAGAAAAACCATTCAGTTCAAGATGGATGAATTCACTAGGAGAAATTCCCTGAAACATTGAAGCAGACACATCCATATTCATGCCATCAGGCATTGGGAGCCCACTGCCAGCAGACAATACAACTTCTCAGCACCAGGGAAATCAGACTTGCATGTAAACAACTGGGAAGTGATATCTTCAAAGATATCATTTCCATTTCTGCTTGCATTTATTCATATTTTTATCAATTCCAAGTTATTGCTCGTTACAGTGAGCAGCTGAGCACCTTTGAAAATTGATCCACCGAATAAATCAATATTAATTGATGCAGCAATTCAAGTCAAAAAGAGCATTTTAAAAGTTGACACCAAATATTTTCAATAAAATAGTGAAAGAGAGAATCAGGAAACAAATATTGGCAGTCACAATTCAAAACTGCTTGAGTTTATTGTTACTTTCAAGCTTGACGTTTCCCACAGCACAACTCCAGTGATTGGCCGATTGTCCACGTTGTGGTCACTCACATGGTGTGCACCAGGACATTAATCACCTGAAGACAAATACCCAAGTTTTACATTGTTCAACCACCAACCTGACAAACTTGAGATAAAAGACAACAACAACATACAAACAATCATTATCCTGCGTTGAAAGGACAAACTTTGGCATGACCAAATAGTCTACGACGTCAGATTACAAATACCCCAATTTAAATCTGACTAAGGATGAAATAATTCTAAATCTGCCAGACTGACGATGTCTGATTGTAAACCTGTTCAAATACGACTACCGATGAAATAATTCCAACTCTGCCAGTGCTACTGCAATTACCATTACCCTCAACAGTTGGCATTTCCCAATGAAAATAAAAAATTCTCCAGACTCTTTCACTCCCTAATGTGTTTCCTCTGCCTCGCCATGATAACCCACTTTAATTGACAGCAGTGTTGTAATTTACATCCATAATATTTGTGACATCTGCAAAGGGACTAGGAATCAAAGTCGGACCAATTCACACAGTTTTCCCCTACTTCGGTCTGTCCCATTGTTTTCATGGTGTAGGGATGATGAAAGTCATATTGGTTTCATTACAATATACAAAGTTCAAAGCTCTGTCCTGATGGTGTTGCATTATCCCATGCAGAAATCTGCTTCGATTACCATGACTTCATTACTACTGGCCAATCTTTTATTGAAAGCAATCTCTAACATAACAAAAATGATTTGTTATACCAGAGGTAATACAAGGCTCTGTAAATCCACACAGGGACAAGGCATGTGGACAAGAGAACAACTTCTGATGAATTACAGAAAATCTCACAACCTTGCCCTACACTTGGATTAACAGGGTACCTTCCATAATGATAATGGCAGAAACATGAGCAAGATCAAAACTGGTTTCAGAACAAAATGCAGAACGAGAAATCAATGTGAACAGGGCCAGCGCGATGGCTGTTGGAGATAGTTGTTTCGCTTTCATTTTTTTCTTCTCTTCTGTTACAATGTAGGTGTGATTATTGGATTATCTTCAACACTAGAATATTCATCCTGCTGGCTTTTTGGCTCCGGTAATGGAATACTCCAGAGAATGAAATCCCAGGAATGAGATATATTGGAAGATGGAAGTCCCAATGCTTCTGTATTTGTATAAAGATTTCTATCTTGTACAAATCCAGCAAATGAAACCAGGTTTTGATTTTTTTATCGCAGATATTTTCATGACTGAATCTAACATTTATATTTCATATATTTCTTAAAACATTCTATGATGCATTTACACCATTATAATTATCCTCCCAACTATTACTAAAAATTCATCATTATCACAAAATAAAACTGTGAAATTAATCAAATTTTAAATCCAACTGGGAATTCTCAGTTATAAAAGCTACAATACTGTAATTATTAAGATATATTTGATATGATGAAATGAATTGCAAGCAGACAATCACTTTTCTATTTTGAGAAAAGTTCCATTATTCACCTGCCAATTTAACTTCCCAGACAAGAAAAAAAGATACATTGGCTTTCATTATTGAGCTAACACATTAAATGAAGTCTATAACCACAGTTACAACTACGCCTTTTTTTTAAGTGGGATAATTTCTCTCCACTCTTTTCCAGAACATAATGGTACTGTAGAATATTTCCAGTGTCTGAGTTTTGAATTATTGAAGCCTCACAAAACATATCAT
Source organism: Lingula anatina (assembly GCF_001039355.2). The sequence continues at coordinate 95,698 of NW_019775901.1, read as the reverse complement.
CTTTTAATATAAATGAGTAGTATTTTAACATAGGAATAAAGACAAAAAATAATGCAGTGATAAAAAACAAAAAATAATAATAAAGATAAAATTGGTATTAAAATTTATCCAAGCACCAAAATATATTTTGAGAGAATAATATAAAATATGTGAAAACCAACAAACACCTAAACAAGTTCAATCATAAAACACTCATACTTCAAAACAGATCTTAGTTTCACTTTGAAAACCTCGATTTAGCCCACTGAAAATAAATTTCACGCTTTCTTAGATTTTGAAAACAGTTCTACCAACTTTTCCAGTTAAAGATACAATAGAGCAGATTACAAACATATAAAGTGTCATCTTTCATATCACGCTAAGTACATAACACAGTAGCCAACACTCTGCTGGGAAATGACAGATCAATTTCCTCTCTCCTGGTTGGCTGATCACTATTAAAATTGAACATCCCATTCAGAATGAGCTAACATACACCTGCTCTTTACCCAGGCTAATGTATCATATTATTACCCAATGTAACCTTATCAGTAAAGGCTATTCACCTTAGAAAATGAAAAAAGAACAAAACGTTTTCAATTTTTTGTTATATTTTAAAAGTTACCTTCGTTATGACTTATTTGTGTCATAGAAAAACAAAACTCCAAACAAAACATGCTTGGCCCAGTTTTATAAAGGACGTTTAGCACTAACCAGTGTTTAACTCTAACCAGACCTTAACAGTCTAGTTAACTGACCTTTAAATAATTATTTAATCCAGTTAAACACTGGCCAGTTAACTAATTGGTTGTTTTTCGTCAGAAGACTGTATATGAAACACAATTTAACCATCTTTTAGTTAAGTTTAGGAGAATTTATCCACTGGTTAGGCTTATCCAGTGGTTAGTGCTAAACGTCCTTTATAAAACTGGGCCCTTGTGTTTAGCAAAGCACCACTGGATGTTGGATATTTTGACCCATCACTTTTATGTTACTAGTTATTAACAGTATGGGGAGAATGGGGTGGGGTGTCAGCTCCAATCATTTTTACCTCTATTCTTTGTGATCCCTCTTTGTAACAGAACACAGTTCACAGCCCAGTTGGAGACCCACTGATCAGATGACATCAAGCATACTAGTTCAGGGAAGGTTTAAGCCCCTGTATATTGGTAATGCTAAGAGCAATGCTGCTAGGTAGGAATGATAACATTTGAAAGCAAATAAAAGCAAGGAAGCAGTTCAGTAATTTGTGTGTTTGGGGAGATTTGTCTTATTCCCTTTCTTCATAGTACGCCTTTCACTCTTTATCTATTGACAGATTTGGAAAACATAGAATCATTCCACCAGGACACAGATATCCTTAGTTTGAAACACTAGGATCTACAAAAAAAATCCCATGGAAATTGTCCCGTGCAATCCCATGATGCACCTCAGGTGCTTGATTGCGGCCATCAGTGCAGGTTGAACTAGATTTCATCTGGTAATTACACGAGATTCCTGGAGTCAGGGTTCTGTGGCTGCTGGCACCACTAGCGCCAGGGCAATTACTAACAGAATTTAGCAAAGTAGATTTTCTAGAGCTGCCATATTTACTCCATGCCCAAGAGGAAGGATGGAGAAAAGTTTAACAAAGTTTGCAACAGTAATAGGACGCTGAGGGTATCCACTGGGAAATCACATAAATGTTACAGGAGTTTTTTTACTATGTCCCGCTTTCACCCATCCCCAACTTCATCAAGAGTGCACAAGAGAACGGCTTCTTACACACAGGAAATTAGAAGAAAGCAATCTTAGACAGGCTCAATTGACTGGATTGAATTAATCAGGCAAAACTTAAGCTGAATTTCTTCATCCTTTTTCCATACTAACTTAATGGACTGAAATTGCATGTAAATTACTGCTGGTGGGATCTTTCTAAAGTTAAAAATGTTACAAGCTCAGCTGTGCAATTGAGATTATTTCCTTCATAACTTGGTTTCCCGTGACTTTGATTATCCCCAAGATTGCTAATTTTAAATTGAAAGAGACAGATCAACTGATCTAAATTAATTTAATCTTTTTTTCTTTAATTATGTTTTGCTCATGAAAAAATTTCAAATGTGACAATCAGCAGAGAGACACAGGAAGTAAGAAGTGCACTGTGGGATATCAACAGCACAAAATACAGGCTTTACAAAAACCAAGATTCATCTAACTTGCATTAAATCACCGCAACTGACTTAATTAATATTTTTTCTTATTCAACTGAACAAACACCCCCTCCTTTTTCTTTTGGGAGCTAAGGGGGAAAAGAATCGAACCCTACCTTGAGCAGATGACCAGTACTTGTGCCCAGGAAGGCCACAGTGTAGTTATATGTAATGGACACCGCGACAGCTGTGACTGCAGTTGACGGTAGAGTTATCACCGCAGTGGACTGCAGAGGAATATTCCCTCCTATCGGGTAGTTAAAGTCATGGGTTCCACAATAGTCATCTCCTATTGGCAGTGTCTGCTGGGAAAAATATAATAGAAATTAATGAAACATATTCATATATGATCTAGTTTTAAACCACTGACATTTTTAAAGGAGTCTGCCACAAACAGGTCCTAGCGCTTTCGCAAAGCCACAAAACTTCTGTTTACAAATGCCCCTTTAATCAGTGTGTGCAGGTGATGTGGAAGTTGATCAAGACTTAAAGATAAATTAACAGATCTGTACACACCAAGTTCACATAAGTTTGGTTTGTAACTGCAAGTACATGTGCATGTGTGTGCAAGCATGCCATGTTTCGAAAGGTACACCTAACGATACCATTACATCCTATACTCACAGCCTCTGTGCACCCCTGCCTGCTGGCAAAATGATCTGGTCCGATATTCCCCAAACCCCTGAAACACTCCTGTATATTCTGTGTTACAATTCGGACGACTTCCCTCATAGGGTAGACACACACAGCAGAGTTGGCCAGTGTCTCATTGGAATTCTGTTTCCCTACAGCGAAAGTAACGTACAGCACATCTTCCGTTGGTGGGATAGAGAGGCTCTCCGCCAAATCAGGACCCGACTTGGCCAGATACGCTGCCTGGGCGATGTTGTAGTCCGTACCCGATTTGTTACAAACCAGAGGCACTTCAGCGTAGGAAAAGAAATGCACATCCTTTTCACAAATTCTGGCCAGTTTAGTGACAAACTTCCGAGATCCTGTTGCTTCTCGCTGGACGGTGATGAAATAGGCAAAGCCACCTGTGCTGAAGCCATGGATATATTTGATGAAGAATGAAGTGGTGTGAAGTTCATCTATTCGCATTTCGGATTTCCCTCGGAGAACATCGGTAAAAGTCAAGTCGTAGGTCTCAATGTTACGACTGCTTATTGCGGGTATAAGTTTCTTATAGGCATCCACAGTTCCGTAGGTTGTGCGAGTGGCACCAATGAAGAGGACCTTTTTTGAGCTATCATCAGGTGATGGCGCTATGAAAATCACCGTGGACGATGTACTGTCATGGGGTACCATGGGCGTGTAAATGTTCGTGTCTAATTCCGTAATATCATCTAGGCTCCTTTTCTCACACAGACCCTGGTACAGATTTGTACACAAAATCAACCGGCGTTGGTCATAATACACAACCATGGCCTTTGGAACGAAATCTGTCATCGTTTTAGTAAAATCACATTGTAGCGAAGGTGGCAAAGGACAATCTGGGCTATCCTCTTTGGGTCCAAGCACCACGCTCTGTTCTAGCGCCAATGTTGACGATAGTTTATAAAGTTTATTTTTCCCAGCTAAATAAACACTACCAGTGTCCCGATCCAACTCCAGTTTGTAAAAATTCCCATTGTTTGAGGAGTCACTGTAAGTATTGGTCACATAAGTGGCTTTGGCAACAAATACGAAGTTGCATAGAATAAAAATGGTGGCAAAATAAGGTAAAATGGCCTCCATCCTGACGCTCCTTGGAATGTTAAGTTCCTTCATTGTTTTTCATTCTTTGACCTGCAAAGGGAAGAAAAAAAGAAAAATTAACCAAAGAGCGAATTGTAATCCACCTCAGATCTCATTAAGATGCACATTTTTTTCATAGTTCAAAGCAAATTCCAGACAATGGTTCATATTTTCAGAATGCATCCCTTAACCTTGTGCACATCTCAAGAGGCCTTTTTCTATATATTCTCCCAGAACAAACGGATTAATTAATTTGATAATTAATTATGCCCAGAGCAGAAGGGGGAATCAATAATAAAATCTGAATCAAAGCTTCAAATACAGTCTTCTTGCTCTGGGAGCCCTGAGCACCCAGACACAGACATAATGAATAGCCCACCATCAAAAGGAACTTCAAAGAAATTAATTAAGAAGTCGACTGGAAAAAACGGACTCCAAAGCTGCTGCAGAATAAAATCAGAATTCATTAATACTCTTTTCCTCTCTTTGTAATGACAATTAAGGCAGGCCCCCTCTGTACTCCTTTCTGTTTTCTTGATAAACCTATGATCTTAAGTACTGGTAATAACTTTTGTTTTCATGCCAGGCATTTATTCTGAGTCTATGGTGAAGCTGCACATTTCTTTTCCCTAACTTGTTTGTCCCCCTTTCTCTCCTTCTGAAACTATCTCCAATAGCTGCAATTAGTTCAGCTTTCCCCAAATACAGCCCATTCCAGCTATTGATCAGCTTCTAAAAAGTTGTATTTCAGAATAATACCATATCAAAACATGCCACACTCTTAAAACCACCCACAGTATTCGATCAGAAGTTATAGATCTTCCTTCTAAAATAACAAGTATTAACAAAGCTCACCATTTCTCAGAAGCTGAACTAGAATGAGATATGTGTACCTGGATAGTGCTGGCAATAATATATTGCCTTTTTTCTTTCTTCATGCATTATTTGGCTGGCCTGGAGATGCTTATCAAATCCTCAGTTTAAAGCTTACTTACTTGGTGTCAGATCTTTTACATTTTAGCACTACATACCCCAAAAAGATATTCAATTTACAAAAATAACTGGAATGTGTCATCAACCTCCCCTGTCTGTTTTCTTAGAAAAATCATTAAGTGTTCTACACGCTAATTGAAACGAGTACATTAGTTTCACCTTTCCCAGGTAATTAATTGTTCTCCACTACTTGCATTATGAATGTGTAGCTACTGAGAAGACCCATAAAACATAGCAAGATGCCATCATAAAAATCACCCACATTTCACTGAACTTGATGTGTCTAAAAAAAAAACCAATACCCAAACACACACTTATGTACGTATCTGCAGTCAGTCCAATCCGCCATTCTCTCCTGCCATTGCAAAGAGAGATTTATCCTCTTTGTGAATCTAAAAGCCATCTTTTGCCACCAGGGACCCGCAGAATGACTATAGAACAATACGGCACCATTAAGTGCTGCAAGCTTGTAATAATACACATCATTCATGTGCACATTGCTACACACGATTTTGCCGATACCGCCGTACCTTAAGGTTTTGTTGCACACCAACTGTACATCAATTACTCTTGTTTCACAGATGTAAATTCAACAGTTAACATGTTTGACACTTATCTCTGATCATACTTTGTGGACAAAACGGAGGACAATTGTACCTTGAAAATGTGTTTACAAAAAGAAGAGATATCATTTTAGATTTGCAATAACGCAGACACACTGGCAGTAAGGAAGCATAAATATGCTTGGAGTGGCTAAATAACATGCCCTTGAACGTTCTTGGGTCTCTGAATGCTTTCTGTTCCGCAGGATGCGATTATTTCTGCTACAGTGACCTTTCTTCTTGCAAGAAATGACTTCGTTTGGTCTGACATTCATTTTAATGGTGAGGTTGAAGTTATGTCATGTTCGCTTCATTCATGTACAGTCAAGTTACTTGCTGGTTAGGTCAACCGATTAGGTGCTACCCATCTCAAATGAAGATTCGCTTACAATAGGATAATTATCCTAGTTCTTCCCACGGTCGTTCGGAGTTAAATAAGTTTGTACACCAGTGTACCTTTGAAAATATGACTCTCCCCAAAAATATTCTGCCAGAAAAAAGTCACAATTTTGCAGCTAAACAGTTCATACATATGAGAGACAACATTCAAAAAAGCTATTTTTACCATTTGTAAGGCATGGCAAGAAGGGACCTTAAACTCTGAAATGTTCAGAAACAGCTATCATGAATTAAAAGTCAACAATGTACCTGTTCAGAATTTTGCTGATCTTCTCCAAAAACATCCAGCCAATTACATGTATTCCAAGACAAGAAGATCACATACCACCTTATTTGAAGGGTGCTAGGTGTACCTCTGGGTGGATAGAAGGGGCATATGAACTTCCCACATTACTGTCAGCTTTGTCATAAATCTCAAACACCTGTATGCTTCATAATGAGTAACTAACAAGATCCTAATCTCTGTACTCATGTATAATGAAGATGAAACTTCACTCTTATCAGATACCAAATGCCCCCCCCCCCCTACTTGTTACCCGAGGGGTACACCAGAACACAGGTATCACTTTCTCAATATAAATTTCTCACATAGAAATGATTAATTAGCGGGCTTAGTAAGGTATTAATTAAATATAAGGCATGATGACTTGTGGGGTCCATTTTGAGGACCTTAGTGTGCAAAGCCATGTTGATGTGGATGTTCACGAGGGGTGTGATAGCAGGGTTTTAGTTATGGGTCTCAGGGTGCATTGCTTGGGGTGGGGGTGGGTGGTTTGGAGTGAGAAATGAAATATTTTGACAAGTGATAGAAAAGTTGCTGGAATATCTTATATTTAATTTTAATAGATTACATCCAGACCATTTATGTGGAATTTATCATATTACCCAGGCAATTGTTAGCATTTTCAACAGGAGTTTCTTTATCTGAAAAATGGATAGCACCATTCCATCTAAGCTCTAGTGAAATAGGGTCCTGAGGTCTTTACATTGTAAGTTGTCACTGTACATACTGATGATGGGGTGATTGTATCGACAGTGCCTTATAGTCCACTAACGACCTGAATTGTCTTCAAGTCCTGCCTAATTAGTACCTTGGAACTAAGGAGATAAAATATGAATATTATGTTCTTGTACAAAAGCATTAAAAGGAGTAATCATTTGCATTAACTTTATCTGAGATGTGACACACATTGAAACAGTGGCAAAACATCGTGTTATGCAGCAAGTGGGTCCCTGAACTTCAGTGACGAAATAGCTGCTCCCAGACAAATAAGTTGCTTTAAAATTGAGAATTCTATTTCTGATCTTAAAGTAAAAAAAAAGGTGTACTTGTGTTTTGTAATATTAGGAGATAACACGGAGAAATCCCTCAAGTGCTTATCTTAAAATTGATGTTCTTCTTAATGTCCTTATCAATATGAATTTAGTCACTCATCCAATAATATCAGAATCCTCACAAATGCATTCTCACTAGAAAATGCATTTCAGCATTAACTATTCAGTCCCATATAGACAAAGGCAATACAGTCAAAACGCATGCCTTGAGATGAAGACAAAATGGCCATTACAAAATGACGCAACTGACTACAAGTCCTTCAAAAGAAAATTATACAATTTCTTTGGGAAATGGCTACTTTGCGTGTTTCAGTGTGAAGTGTAATGAAAGACCTTTCTCTCTTCCCTCCTCTTCAGGCACATTAACAAAATGTTTTCCCCAAAGTATGAGGAGCCAAATTTTATAGTCATTTACCCTTAACTGTTAAAGTTAAGTATGTACTTAAATGGTGGCAAGAAGGCCATAAAAGAGGGGGGGGGAAGCAGAAAGAGGGTCTGACACCAATAGATAAGCACTTTCAAGATATTTTAAAAACATTAATTGAAAAAATGCATTAAAAAAATATCAAAAATTAATCAACAAATTAACTGGGGCTTACCCCTTTTGTATCTCATTTTCAAAAAGACTTGGCCAATAGCCCTGGACAAGGAAATACGATTAAACAGTCCGAATTTGTCCACATCATAGTTACAAATACATATAACATATGCTTAGCCAATCCACGGGGACTTCATAATCTTCCGTTCACCAAGCCATGAAACACTGACACGTCCCCTGTTGGCGCGGAATGTCCCCAAATGACTTGTCACATCTGCAACGTAATGCTCACCTGACGCCATTGAGCCTTCACCGTGATCAATCTTATATGCTTGCTTACCCATCAGCCTTCCTACCTCGCCGTATCTAGATCAGGAAGTTGCTAGTTCTGCTGGGGATGTCGACATTTAGAACAACATACAAATGGCTTACGAGTGCCATTCTCAAAGGACCACGCGATCACTACATTCAGTTAACTACCATCTAACTTTACTAGCACATCACACAACGGTAAATTATCAGCTAGAAGAACTATAATTGGGAAACTTTCACATTAAACCACATATTGTTCAGCTCAGAAAATATTCATAAGCTTTTTTCAACTATATTTGTAAAATTTTGTTGCATAAATGCAAAATGGTTGCACTTTAGCGACAAGAAATGGCAGGGTTGAGAAAATGGAAACTTTATTACTAGTGACATTTTCATCACTAAGAGAGGGCATCAAATTTATCAAGAAAAAAAGACCAGCATGACTTAAGTTAACACCATATCACGCACTGCAAGTAAACTGCAGATCTATGCTCCTAACTCGTGTCATGGACGCAAGCTCCAAATCTCCCTCACCTCTTACCTAGAACCCAATATGCACAGCTATTTGATCCTGTCTTATAAAACAGGTAATAATAAATGACTCCATCATGCAACAGACAACCTGAATCATGGACAGATATTCCTTAAATGATAATTTCAACTTAATCACAAAGGTGTATGATAATGTTATATGGATGGGTGTTTCAAATTGTCCAATTGACAGGTAAAGTGTGTATAACATGCAAAGGCGTTTTTAACAGGCATTGAAAAACACATATGGACAGGCAGGAGAGAGAGAGAGAGAGAGACACATTTCAACCAATCCATTCTCAACCACAACTGCCTATAAATTCTACACAGCATTCACAAATCCCCATTTTCAACCAACAAGACATCTGTCAACAGAATCATCGATACTGTGCCTAAAAGATTAAACATCATTTCTAGATATCAACCTATAAAGATACCTACAATCCTAAGACCTATTAAGGGCAATATTTATGTATCCAAATCAGAACTGCGAACTGATACAGTCATTATCTACGATATAAATCTCCATCCTCGAAAAAGCCACAGCATACCAACTCCTCACAGACCTTCAATACTATCTAGTCAATAACCCACTGTTCAAATGCTGCTAAATGGTCATCATAATGCTACTTAATGGGACTGCATATCAGATCTATTATAAGCCAATGTTAGCTTGATTCTTCACATTAAAGTGTATTGACTACACTGTTAAACTGATACTCATTGTGTATCTTAGAACTTTTTTTTTTTTTTTTTTTTGGATAATCCCAATCTGGCCATCTGTCTAGAATTGGCAATCATAACAACAAGGGCTTTCAGGCAAAAATTCTAAAATGGTTTAACCAGACTGATAACATAGCACACCGTCTTACATCCATCAGCTTCCTGCTTATGACAAACAAATATACTCAAAAATGCTTCATATTAATATAAAAATAAGAATAATTTTTTGAAGTCATATCTGCTGACATTCAGCTGCTCACCTGTTGTCTTCCCTATAGCTAGCTAAACACAACCCAGCACAGTGCCATACCCAGGTAACCTATGAACTCAGCACATTCCGTGGGGCTCAAGATGCATTCCCACCATCAACATCATCAGATTACGATGACAAAAGACCCTCTGTCACCATGCAATCCCCCCTACTACCACATCAGTCCACCGTGAAAGATTAACACCAAATTGCATGCTCACCTGGTACTAAATTTTTATCAGATGACATAAATAATTAAAGTCCTTATCATTATAATTTGTGTAAAGGATAATTTGACCAAAATAAACTGTTGGTTTAACAAAGGCAGAAGAAAAAGATATTAATTGTTTATCACTGTCTTTCCTAAAGCATGGAAATCCTCTCTTAAGGATGATGCCTTAGCTATTGATATTGCTTGATGAAAAAAGAGAAGAGAAGAAATTGAGGCATGCCATCAGTGATAAAATGAGAAAGACATTTGTCTTAATGAGGAAAACAAGACAGGGGGTGAAGGGAAAAACTCTTTGAATTAGAAAATTGTACAGTACCTTGAAAATTTTGATATGTGTACATATACTCTTCAGCACTTTCTCCACAAATACACCACTCCGGTTTCAATGGTGCAAATGTTTCACCTTATCAACTGTGAGTTGATGAAAAATATTTATTTCTTAAATTTTCCTATGAGCCGCACCACACTGTAAACGTTGAGCAAATGATCTGTAAGCGAGAATGTATGCTCTTCTGGGAGGTAGGCTTTATCATTAATGTTTACTGACCTTAAAAGAGCACCTTGACTCAAAACCACTAGCATCACATGTCAAACATGACTTTTTTCTTTCTCTCCCCCCCCCCATTCTATGTAGGCCCCCTCCATTGTGCACTGTTAAAAGCCCCACTTAATCTGTCAACTCTGAATACTGTCACATAGATGAGAACAGATTGGGGCATTGAGGTGACAAGTATCATTTTTGTCACATCACGATAAATGACAAATTGAAGGCGCCAGGGGAATCATGGCGGTATTCAACGAATTCAGAAGCCATTAAAATCAAATATCTATAATTCGTCTGAAAACAACCAAAGTTCAAAGTGTGGTACAGGCACCCTGAGCTTCAGAGCTAACTTGACACTAACCTCTTCACTGTAGCCTATCTTCATCGTGTCAAGTAACCTCTGACGAAAATAGTTTGACCTAGTTTATATAAGCCAATCAAATCCATGTTTCAAAATTTTTCACCAAAGTTTGGTGAAAACGCTGATTGGTTGACCGTCAATCGGCAATCCTCGGCTGATTCCGCAAGCTCCATACTAACAACATAGTTATTGTCGAGTGCGGAGACATCCGAGTAGTTCCGAGTGTATTACCGTATACAAAGAAAGCAAGGCGAGTGACTACGAAAAAGAATATGTTAAGTTATCTCTTGATCCTTTGCAAAATATGAGTAAATCGGAATTGAAACCATAGGGTCTAGCAGTTTGAGGCCCTGCATCATTATCTACTGAGAGACGATGTAATTTGCGTGCTGCCCACAGGTTACGGCAAGTCCCTGATATTCAGCCTTATCTTTGATTGGTCCGGATTTGAACAAAGCGCGCTTTGACTCGTTCGCGTTCATTGGCTAGATCGTTTAATGAGTCATTGAGTGCGGGCTTTTAAATTTGATTGGCGGGCGGCGGAGGCAATCGAATCTGGTCAGAGGTTACTTGACACGATGAAGATAGGCTACAGTGAAGAGGTTAGTGTCAAGTTAGCTCTGAAGCTCAGGGTGGGTACAGGTGGCGTTGGTCTGAAACAGGCTATTTATGACATTCAGCATGCCATAACTAATAAAATAAATGGTGCTATTGTGTAAATGGAACTGATAAATTGCCTTCATAAAATGCATACATTTGCGTCATATCTCATAACTGGAGCCAGTCAATAAAATTAATCAAATATCACAGTAATTGCTATATATAGGCATCAGCAATACATTATTATCATTACAAAAGGCACAAATTACCAATTATTGCCTAACCTTTTCTTAACCTCGGTGGATAATCTTCTAATATATCCTTTCCACACCCTAACATACCCAGTATCAAGTTAATGATATCTTCCAAATTACAAATCAATATCTTCAGTTTCCCCGAGCAAATTTACTCGGGTATAATTAGCCTATTTCAGTAAACTGAAGACTCTGTCATAAAACAAGGCTCTGATAAACAACACCAAGTTCAATCTAAATAAAAGCATTATGGTTAAGTGTAATCAAACCAGTGTGTGCACAGCATGTCTCAGTGAACAGCTTCAATGTTCATAGTACCTGGAATATAACTTATTTTTCAGTGTTGTGTTAGTACCTGTGCGATAAGAATTGATGATGTACGAAAAAAGAATAAAACAGATTAAAAGATCTTTTAAGATCACTGATACACAATGACCTTCAAAGATATATGTATGTCACTGATGTACACAATGACCTCAATGCTTCAAGGTCACAAATGTGCACAATGACTTAAATACATCAAGGTCACTTATGTGCACAATGACCTCAATACATGAAGGCCACAAATGTGCACAATGGCCTCAATATATCAAGGTCACTGATGTGCACAATGACCTTAAAATATATATCAAGGTCACTCGTGTGCACAATGACCTCAATACATCAAAGTCACTTGTGTGTGTGCAATGACCTAGATAGATCTTTCAAGGTCACTGGTGTCCACAGTGGTGTGACCAACATACCCCACTTCTATCTTCTATCTACAAAACATCTGAGACAGACACTCATAATCCAATATCAAAGTCTGGGTTTTCTTGCATTTTCTCTTGCAATCACTGCTTAAAAATGCTCTCACCGCAGAGTCATTAGTCACAAGCATGACAGAGATCTGTGGTCTCACCACATCAATGTGTGGTCAGTTATGTACTCTGTCCTGGTGCTCAGTCATCTTTGGTGACAGCTTGATACCGAAAGTGACTGCCATCAAATTGTTGACTTAGCATGATGCCAACTAGTTATCAACTATCGGGTTCATTTCTGGACTCAAAAAGTTTCCCTCTGATGATGAGGACATGATTTGACAATTCACTACAGTAGTATGCAATATTTATTGATTATAAGGTCATACTAGGAACTTCCCACCCTGATGACAAATACTATATGCTGTAACTCTCCGGACTTTCTCACACCCGACCCCTGTTCAAACACCACTACTATACACCTTCTGCATGCCTGTCTTATCAACAAGTACTTACTTCCCACCATAGCTCAAGTTGGCTATTCTTGTCACCCGAAATCCAACTGGGAACTACCTACACTAGCCTGAGCCTGACATAACAACATGCCACAGCCGTGAATGCAACGTAAATTGACATAAATTAAATCATTAAATCCCCTGTCACGTTGGGCTAACTTTTGACTGGTGGGAATAGAGAAAAAACTTTGGCCCAGTGGTGGGGCATCGTTGAGAATGGGCCAATAATATTTTTGTTTTCTGAGAGACTCAGACTGCAAGGTGAGTTCGATCTAACAGGGTCATAGCATTTTGAAACTACACCCCCCCATAAAAAAAATCAATGACCATACCCAAATACCCAGTGTCCTCCGTGACTCAGGGCGTTACTGCAAATTTTTTATCACAGAAGCAATCTGAGTAAAAAAAATAGCAAATAGCAAGTTTCCAGCATCCTCTAAAACTCACGGTGAACCACCATTATTCTTAGGTAAGTTAACTCTTCAGATGAGTTTAACAAAATGTTGGTCTACCAGGACAATTCACTCAGAGATCACTCGATGCAGGTTCAATTATACTCATTGTAGAAGGTCTGATATTACAACTGTGTGTTCCTCCCACATGTTCAGTTGTATCCACCAAGCATGCAAATCTGTAATCTGGGGGAATTGTCAATCTTTTCTGGTTAAACTGTGTGGAAACATGGAATACTCAAATTTGAGATCTGATGTGAAGGTAGTTCACTTAAAGTTCATGATTTGGAAGCAGAGGAGAGTCACAGCTGTTTAAGGAAATTGGTGTCATCTATCAATACATAGGCACAATTAGAGCCTCACTGATTTCATCATAGAGTCTCTTCTTTTCAGACAATAGCACAAATTTGCACTAAATTAAGCTACTCAATTTTTAAATTACCACATTCTTGGTATTTTTCTTTCTGAGTGTACCTTTTCTTTTCTTCTTTAGAGAAAAAGCCATATTAGTAGCACTGCAAGATAAAGAATCCATAGCTCTGTCCTGCTGGTGTTGCATTACTCCATGCAGAGACCTGTTCCAGGTGATTACTACTGACTACATACAAGCACATTACTACAGCTCAATCTTTTATTTCTAGCAATCTTTCACATGAAAACTTGTTATACCAGAGGTAATACAAGACTTTGTTGATAAAACAATTAATTTTTCCTGAAAGCTCTGTACTGGAGGGTACCTTCCAGTTTTTCTAATCAGGTATACAACACACCTGCCATTAAACAGTGGTGGTATTTCCTGTGGCCCAAATTCCTCATGGAGGTGTCGGTAAACATGAAAGACGAGCAATACCACTCTATCACTGATAGTACAAACAAGATACCTTCTAAACTCAGATCATCTTTTCCATTATCTCCATTGATACCAAAGCCTGGGGGGAAAGGTCACACCTTAATGGTCACTTAACACCTGACAGGTAAGGCGGGATTGACTGGTCAAGTTCAATTTCGGCTCCTTTTAAAGACTGGTCAGTGGAGAGGATGACCACAAATTAATTATTATTTAGCCAACAGAAAGTTAACTCTGGAAATCAACTGATTATGTTGAGAACTTGTCAGGAATCATTTAATGGACCTTGACCATGTATAAACAAAAATTATCTCTCTCTGAGTGTGTGTGTGTGTGTGTGTGTATGTGTGTGTGTGTGTGTGTATGTGTGTGTGCTTGTATGTATAGCTCTATCTGGACAGTAGTTTGGGTGGGGTAGAAGGAATTGTGACTCACTGAACACTATGAAGTGATCCTGTAATTTTAGAACAGGAGAGAGAATCAACACAGTAACTAAATCAATATATGCCATGGTACTGTCAAATAAAGACAATTTTACATTTAATAATTAAACACTAACTTATTCCTGGTTCACTAATAAAATTTTGGTAATTTCACTAGACAAGTTCTAATATTTCTTGCCCATATCATTTTTTTCTTTATGGATTCATAAGGTATATGATATCAAAGCGTACTGAGTTTTTTTAAAATTTATATATACTTTCCTCGTGCTTGCAAATTGGCAAACAATATAGGCGTCTATGAGGCGATTATCGTACTGATTCAGTGTGTAATTATTACGTGATATATGTCATTACTCAACCCTAACCACAATGATACACTTGATCTTGTTGCTAAAAGCAGTGGGTATACTTATCCAGGAAAACGGATACACTTTAAGTGAGAATAATAGAGCAAATGTGGCTCCACACTTATACATTATATTCAATATTGATCATAATAAGAGCCCAGTAATCCTTTACACTAAACTGGCATAAAAGGCATGAAGTAAAAGAGTCAAATATTGTTTCTAAAATTATTCAGCACATTATGCCAATATATCAATTTACTCCTCAAAAGGGTTAGTAAAGTTAATCATCATATCTTCAATCTTTTCTCAATTTATCCATTCAACATAAAATCACAAGTCAACCCCCTTCATGTTTTACTGCTAAATTCATTAAGTTATCAACAGTATTAAACCATTATAACATCTGCACTATAAACTTTGTTTCACCCAAAATAATATTAGGCATTCAGCAGCTTGCAAACTACGATCCATTATATAGTAAAGCCCCCTTTACACTGGACGGCGTCCTTTCTGCGTCCAGCAGTACGGCCCCATTAGAGAGTTAAAAAATTATAATGCTTTACGTCCCGACAACTGGTCGATCATTGAGCATTCATTCTGATACAAAATTAATGCTCGTGCCTCCTTATTAAGACCACAGCGATGCCAAATTTCATGGTCGCAGAAAGGACGACGTCCAGTGTAAAGGGGGTATTACTGACTCTTTTGTCCCATTCCTTTAATCATTATTAACTCATAGATCATACAATGAACCAAAAATTGTTAGAAGAATATATAATCTTAGCGACTCATAAAAATGATACATTTTTTTTTAAATAAAAAACATACCATCTTCTTTTGCCCAGTCCAAGTCATTACAGCACAGCTGAGAACTACTACAAGTTCACGATGTTCAATAACACGTCCCACAGGTGGACTCATTTCTCACCATTCCCACTACAAATCTACTTCAACTTTCTGTCTGCTCTGCTGAGCCGAGACCAGGAGAGAGACGGAATACTGTTGATCTCTTCTGTTCCCTCCCTGCTCTGCAACATATTGCCATAAATCTATACATAAAATGCCTGTCCATTGACTCAAAGAAGGGGATCTTTATGTATTTATTAAAGCAAAAATATATTCCCAAGAATGATCAACTTCAATTAGCCTAGAAAAAATGTTCTTTTCAGCCGATTACTACTGATCCATTTTTGGTACCTCTGAGTCTGCACTCTTGAAGGTTTAATTTATCCATAGAAGAGCACCTCATTTTATGATATTGATGTATGAAAACAGCTCTTGGACATATTATAAAAGATGAGGATAGCGCAAAAATCAAGAGTAAGGTCTGTGAATTTTTTTATCTATTGGTAGGTGGTGGTGGTGGTTGGATGGGGGGGGGGGGGGAGGCTCAGGCTGTATTGGAAAAGTCTAGGAGTTAATTAACTTGAGGTTCTAATATTATGAGAGAAAGAGTCAATTACAGCCCCTGGATCCCACCTTGGACCCATTACATACAACAACAGGTCCAAGATCCCCTTGCAAATCAACAGGGCCTACTTGGGGTGTATATAAATATGGAGTTTGAGATGATGAGAGATTCAATGTTTTTCTTTACTTTGATCTCTCCAGGTAGTGGGGCAGTGCATTCTCTGGGTCTCTTCAGTGCTCCACAGGTGTTGGGAATATTTAGTTGGGGTGAACAGGTCCCTGGTTTCTGAGCCCCTATCCACAGAGCTTGAGCACTGCTAAGTGCTTTATTGATTTATCTAGTTCATTCTCTGTGTACGTGTGTGTGTGTGTGTGTGTGTGTACGTGTGTGTGTGTGTGTGGGGGGGGGGGCACATGTGTATGTCTGAATATATGCCTGTGTGAATATATGCGGCACCTAGATGTATTTAAATGTACATCTCCATGCATACTGTACATAAATGCATAAAAAACTGCACACAGAAACATGCTATCCTCCCCCC
>NW_019775901.1:32387-78793 GCF_001039355.2 Lingula anatina | reverse complement strand
ACACACACACACACTATATCCACTTTTTACAGTTGCCTACTCCATCTTCCTATGGGACTGACAGCACAGTTCTTTAGAGCATGGTACATGTCTCCTCACTCTCTAATGAAATTAGCCCAATCTATTCTAAGGTTTTTTAATGCCCACTATGTGCCACATTTTAGCGCATTAACACACTGGTCAAGGGTCAGTATAGCTATTAGGACATTTTTAAGTCCCATAGTCCAGTTCCATATTCAGCAAATAATAATGAAGAATATGGGGGGGTCGATTACTCAGCTGGTGTAATCAACTTCGTAATAATTTTCTTTGGTATTAGCTGGAACTTTTTTACCATTATCATGCAGCGGAAACAAATTTATGGTTCCAAAGTGTTGTGCAGAGTTCCCTGTATATCTGCATGCAGCATAAAAGAAAATAACACCATTACATTACACCCCATTTCCATAGATTTAACACCAAGCCGTTGTTACGTTTCTAGAGACTCACTATAATCTGTGTGATCTCCACCTTTATTCTGTACAATCCAGGTATTGGTGTCACTGGCCCACTTCTCTCTGCTGACTATAGGTTCTACTCTACACTACTTCTGACTACTTCATGTGAAGACACAAGACTCTAATAATGACAGTATATTGCAAACTCTTCTCCTTATATACTAATACACAAGGACAATTACATTACAGTGATTCCTTAAGCAAGTCAGAGATATTGAAGCCAATTAACAGAATTAAGACACATTGCAGGAGACCTTTAACACAATTAGACCAAGGCTGATTTAAACTTTAACTGGAAGATGAAGCCATAGATGAAGTTATTCAGTCCTAAAAACATCCCGCAGAGCTTAATGTAATTTTAACTTGGACATCTAAATACATTTACTATACACTGGCATCTGACTTGATTTATGTAGAAGTTTAATGTAATTTACTTAAATATTCACTTAATATAATTTTAAGACATCTAAATATAATTTAATTACATATAACTTGAACTAAAATAGGGATTTTCTGAAATTAAATTTGGCCATGAAATCACCTCTATGATAGATTTTTAGATCGATCTATCCCTGTGGGGAGTCTCACTAGATTACTGTCAGATTGGCCGGCTTAAGCGTCTGTCCCGCCTACTAAAAGCTGTAAGAGGGTAATTAACTATGGTGCCCGCTCAGCTGACTGCAATTTAGCGTGAACCCCCAGGGAGTTAGGTCAATCTAAATCTTAATCTTTAGATCGATCTAAATCTCTGGGAAAGCACCCTTATACTATGATGCATACAATTTGCTTCACTCTCAAACCAACCTCGTGTCAATTTTTTAAAAATTATTTTAAAATGTAATATATGATATCCACACCATGGGCTCCTAAAGTACCCCCACAGGGCCCTAACAATGTATAAACAGGTGAGAGTAAAGGTTCCAGTTCAGGTGAGACGAGTTACTAAAATGGTCCTTCTTTCCTCCAGGGAGGAATTCCTGGCTTTGGCAGGTGCATGGTTCCTATACAGTTAACAGCCCAAAGCACATGAGAAATATTTCAAACGTCTTCAAACACATGTCCATTTTGTTCTTGGCAATTTATCTCTGCTGCATTTTTCCCCTTTGATCAAGAACTGTAAAGGCTTTCTATCTTCATTTGTAAACTGACAATTTGGTTCATGCTCGTGTTTTACCTGTAATGGACTAAGTTGTATGTCTTTTATCTATAAAAGCATTTGCTAAACTAGCAAAAGATAACTGCCTAGTTAGTATAATATCCGACTAAATATTTCTATATAAAACTCAGACATTCACCATGGCTTTCATGAACACAAGACTCTTTTTTCTTTATAGCCAATAATGAGCCTCGTTTTCTTCAAAAGTTTATAAAATACATGCAGATAAAACTATTTTCAATTTGTAATCGACTCACCTTTTCTATTCAATCTGTTTTTTAAAACAGTGTTTGAACAAATTTTATCACTACTGTTGACACACCACTGTCCAGTGAATAATCAGCGGGAACCCTATTCTTCACTCTTCCACAACCCCTATAGAAATGGATAGCTAAAAATATGAATGACTTCCTTTTGACGTAACATTAGCCATGCTGACCACAAGCATCGAGTTCAGGGATTTTTCTCAAAGGACTACTCAAACCACAATGCATCTTCCCACCAAGTGCTGCGTAATATTTGTGGCCACTGACAAGTTTCCTTAAATATAACACCGGGGACTCTTGTCTGGGACTAGGATCACGGACATTATAGAGACTACAAAAAAATACTGCCCACGTGGAAGAACATATTTAATAGTGAACATGTTTCACTCTCTTTAAACAAATAATTTTTTTTTTCATTATCATTGGTGAGGGTGGGGAAATTTATGAAACATGAGTTTTTTAGTACAAAATGTACACACGCCCTTGCCTTTACATACCACCTCCTGTACCATACACATTGCGGTATGTGATCAGTAAACCTGTGGATATTGTCTCACTGTGGACAGCGCACCACCAACCAGGGTACCTTGATTTAAACCACGACTAGCGCGTAGAACAAGACTCGGCCATGCCGCATTCGACAGACAAGCACCCCATGTACGAGTGTGTTCCACGGACTGTTGCGCTCCGGTTACTCACTAGTGCAGTAGCCAATCAGAGGCTGTGGTTTAAGTCAGATACAACACTCGTTTTGTCTCGTATTGTATCTATCACATAAACAATGTCTCACCTTCAAAGTGTTAACAATTATGCAATTTATCACCCACTAGTCATATCCTACCTGACAATAATCTCTTATGATCTCATAACTTGGATTAACACAGTACAAATCTAGGCAACTGGCTACCTTCTCCATATAAACAGTGAGAGAGAAAAAAACAAAACAAATAATATCCTGTATTTAGCCAGCGGATGAAATCATCTTTGCAAACAACAGGTTCTTAAGACATTTTCACCTGCCTGCACCGGAGCAAATCGATGGCTCAACGGTTATAATTAATTCCTGTGCCACTGGCAGCTTTGCACACAGACGAGATGCAGCAGGTAGACAATAAACGTGTTACTGTGCATTATGGGAGTGGAATTATCATCCGAGTTCTCATCCATCATAAACTGCCAAGCTATAAGGCTTGGGTGTATTATATGCGCCTCTATGGCAGATATGGCAGAGGGTTTATGGAGTACATATCCTGGTGATATATCTAGTCCATAAAATAATGACATCTCTGTATTTCTTTTGCCTAGTCACTGAATGCCCCATCTTTGCAGTGGCAGTGGTGGCAAAGGGGGGGTGGGGGGGTGGGGGGTTATGAGCCTATGGGAACCTATAAGCCACTATGGTTAATGGGTAAGGAGACAGAAGAAAGTACCACAATGGATGGGCCATCCTTGTTTTGGGGGTGGTGGTGGACTGGTCAACAATCTATCAACACTTATCATTATTAACTTATCATTTCCACTCAAATATATCTTCCTCAAGCTCTTTCTTCATTCTCAAATAGATGCTAGTACATTTATTTAAGTATCAGAGGCAGAAACAGATAGGTGTTATTGCATGTGGTGATAAATACAGGTAGCTGATGTCATTACCAAACAACTGCCAACGTACTGCCAAGCCTTATGCCAATGCCTTTAATCCCAAACCAACATTTATGTGTCACAGAGACTATTAATGCTAGCCACCCACCTTCACCAGGACTTGATGAATTGAAAAATCTCCCTTCATACCATAATCTTAACCTAACGATGTCCTCACTGCTGTCTTATAAAAAAAAAACACAGGTAAACACAAAATATTAGTCATCACATACCTGTCAAACCATAGTTTCCACTGTTGTTTTCCAATTAAAAATCTGACTAAAAAAGTCACAGGTGCAAAACAATCTTTCCCCTACGGAAACAAGTCTGCTCTGAGTCCTGGCGTAAAATGTCACTGAACAGAAATACTTCCAGCCTTGATAACGCTTTCTGCACTAATGACAGGAGATTCAAGAGAGAGAGAGAGGCAGAGAGCGAGTGCCTTGGAGTTCAGTCACAGGCCCCCACTTACAGTGCACGCACCTCCGGATCCGTCTAAGGGGCGCACAGCTGGGGCCAGGAATGCACCTCCTTTCAAACGTCCGTAACACCGGTGCGTGTTAAAACCCCCTTGGCCTCCATTGTGCTCCGTCCATTTTCCCGTGCGGCAGCCGCAACGTTAAGTACCAATAGGCTGGTGCTCTACTGGGCTTGTGAATGGGGCTAGTTTGCATAACTATACGCCACTTTTGCAGGCCTAAATGACTCCACTCATGCGTGTGTGAAAGCCAGCATAAGAAACCTGTTGTGCTCTGCTCTATGAGTATAAATACCTCACATACCTGCGACTTAGAATATTGTTTGAATACTAGAAAGCTGGCTGGAACCCTCTGTATTCACTGGATATTCATAGCTCTTACGCTCCGTGATGAAACAAAGATTGTTTTGATGAAGAAACTGAAATTCTAAATGGTTGTGAGATTTTCTGACGTAACACAATAAACTGTTTGTTTTTTTGTTTTTATTAATTCTATGTACACTATGAAGATGAAACAATGTATGTTTTGGTGTAAATGTTGCATGGCCATAAGATTTACTGACTTTTAAAAATATCTGACATTCTAAAATAAAACAAAGATTGTGGGATAAAACAAAATTGGAAAGATTCAGATTCACTGACGTAGCAAAACAAAATTTTAAACTTCTACATTTCCCACATATCTTTATCAGCAAAATAAGGATTGTTTTAATGAATAAACTAATTCATAAGGACAAGGGTTGCCACTGACGTAATACAACAAAATCTCAAACTCTTTTTCATAGTAAAAAACACATTTCATGTAAAACAAAGACTAAGTTAATAAGAGTGAAATCATGATTTCTACACTTGGAGGAAAATTTTTTTACAAACCAGTTGACCTCCACTGACGTAACCGAAACTATTTCAAATCAATTTCCGCCTGCAGTTGTGTCAACGTAAATCAACATAACAAGCATTTAAGGCGGTTATTTTTGAACGTGTCTGGGCAGATAACATACCTTTACCCACACACATAGCATGCGTTTAAACTTGGCAGTCAGATTTATAAATACATCCCACCAGTGAAGGACTTTAAAATAATGCCAAGTATTCCTTTACCTTCTAATCCACTGTACATAAATTTCAATGTCATTAAGGAAATGAAGAATGTGAATGTCTGCCAGTGATGGGTCCACACAGTTGTCATTTAAATTCCTTCAAAAAAGGAATGCATGCTAAAATTAACTACAATTTTCTGCATTTTTTTTCTTTGTTATAGTTTTAAAGATGAAAAAAATCAAAATTTCAGTTCACCATTCTAAGCCAAGCCACAAAATGACACTGGTCATCCAAAAATTATCTTTCCACTGACCACTACTGAGTCAGAATAAATAGTGTACTGGACTGACCTCATCAAGTGCACTCGGGTCAGCCGGTGAGTTAATTAATTAAGGAAGAATTAATTAGACTGGTAGAAATATGTCTGCATTCCCATGCCTCTTAATAACCCACAGAGCTACCTTCATTGATGAGGATTTCAGTTGACCTGCACTCTAGACGGCAACTATTACCCAATGTAGTGGTTTACCAAGTCTTGCAGGCAGCACTAATCTCAAGGGGGGTGTTATGCACAGTTAAACAGTTTTACTATGCAAGGGCATTTTTTTTCCATCTTTAGAGCAGAAAAGAAATCATATTCTGCCTTCTGTCAAACCAACATGATTTTTAGGTACAAGCACAAATATAGCCGTTCGGCATGCAGTGGAGTTGAAAAATTCAATGTTAAAATTTCACCAGTTACTTATGGCAAATATTAAAAAGGTTGGCTAAATATGAAAATAGAAGAGAACTGACTAATCTGTCTAATCTATAGATTAAAACATCAAAACAGTTGACAGAATTTCCAAGCCACTGCCTAGTCAGTGACCAGTCTTCTAATCCTTGAGCCAGCAAAAGAGGGTACAGAGTACAGACACCATCAGATTCAGCTGTGGTCTAAATTTTTATCTCATCCCCCCCCCCCCCTCCAACCTTCCCACTCCAGTAGCAAGTAGTAGCTGACCTGAGAGCCCAGATATTTTGATTTCTGGAGATAAAAGAGAGGAAATATTTTGCTATCTTGCTACATAACCTCCACGTTAATCAATGGCCCAGCTGGGGGCTCTGGGGCAATGTTGTGAGCATTACAAATATTACTATATCTTGTGTAAGTCTTAATAGAGCACCATTCGCCAGTATTGATGAGTTTTAAGGGTGTTTGTGCTAACATCTGGTAAAGGGCCCTCCGACAAAGAGGATTACATCAGATAGACTTCGACGTAATGAGAGAACTTAACGAGGACAAAAAGGTCCAATATATCTGAAATCTGGGCCGTTCAATGCCATAATGTCATGGTAAAATTCAACCAAGACATGTTTTTCAATTAATTTAACCATTTTTTTATTTAATTTATGCAAATGTTTATGCTGACTCTTGTGACCCTGCCTGAGATTAAACCCTTTCATGCTTTCGGCAAACATTTTGAAACCTTTTAAATTTTGCTTTGAAACAGTGTTTAAATGGAAAATATTTTCACACAAAAAACCCTTTTACTGTTTGGAATGCAAGTTCTTAATGGGCGGATTTTACACATGAACTGTACATTAATTGCGTTTGGCTTTCAGGTCTTGGACGGAGCATTCCAGTCCCTCAAAAGATCAATTGAGCAATTTCAAAGGCTGTTATTCTTATAAATTGCAATATGATTATTGAAAAATAAACCTACTTTTCATTTCATAGACGCCATTGTTTGGCTTTAAAAGAGGCGGGCCTGCACTCGTATGCGATTAGCTCGCCCCTGCCACCCAGGTCAGTCCACGTAGAGTGCTTTGTCTGAACGTGATATTGGAAAAATATTAGGGGACCAAAAATAACCGTGAGGTTGGAGGACTCGCCGTCACGTTGTTGTCCTTTCTTTTCTTTTCTCATCACTCCTGATAAATGGGGTGCTAACTTTTCATTTTTACAATATTAATTTAAGCCCCGACCTTAAACTGGGCGGAAAAAGGGGACATGGGAAAAGTGGGATCTGATTTCAAATGTTTGGTTGGACGGGTCTTGGAGTCATCTTGTAATCACAAACATATGGAGCAGTCAGGTGTTGAGTTCATAATAATAACAACTAAACAGCCACGGTTCTTCTCTTCCAGACAAATTGTAAATATAGGTGTTATATGCTGGCTACCATATAACTGAAAACTTGATTATAATATTATTATTGCCAAACCCAGCGACAAAACTTTTTCATTATATGTACTGCCTGAACTGGACATATAATAAAAATTCACATCAACATAGTAGAGATAGAAGTAACCAGGCATGTGCAAGGTGCCCATTTTCACCCTATCAAAAAGAAATTTGTAAGACATTCAGGATTTCAGCAGGTTTTTGTTTGTCACGAGTCAGCAGGTTCAAAGGTACATTTCAATACAATTACAATATTTCACCAGAGGCAAGTGCTTGTTTAATGCCAACTTTCATGCTAAAATGAGATATATATATATATTATGCAACACACGACTCAATATCACCTTCACAAAACTGCAGGTACCATCAAAAGAATTACTTCCAGTAATTACTTTTTTTTTAATCCTCTTCCAAGTTAGACATACAAATAAACTAGGAATTTAACAGCCAGTATTTTTTCATGACAGCTAATTTCAGGCTTAAAAAATTCATTTGCATTCTTTGCTTAGTCTGAAAATGCCATTAATATACCTACGCAAAGTATTCCCCATCATTCTGCTGAGACTAGTAATCTTTTTCACAAACTTTCTAATCCTAATATATACCAAAGAATACACACAATTCTATTCTTAGGGCCTTGGCATTAAGACAAACGGCCCTTGCTGTGGATAGCTAACAAATGCCCCAGTACATGATTTAACTGTACAAAGATCTCTTTTGGAAAAGTTTGTCTTTCTCAATCTTATTACCTCAAAATTGGGCAGGTTGGATAATGAAAACAACATTCCTGAATAGAAATGAATACATGACACAACTTCAGGCCCTGAAGCAATAGACTGTCAAATACAGTACAAAATTCAAATAAAAATCTATCCACAGAGATAGACATTAAATGTCTATCCCTTCAGGGTCTTGGAGACCAAATTTTGTGCTTGGTATTTTCCCACCCTTTTGTTTTTGTACAAGTCAAACAATCTCACATTGGCTCTGATAAGTGACTTACACGTCTCTTTTCTCCCAAAGCTAGCACATCTTTTTCTTAACCCACCCCCCCCCCCAGCATTACATTTTCATTAAAAAATAAAAATAAAATATAAATTTATACAATAAATGTTATAATGAAATAATTTAGAAAAAATATGGTGAATTTCTTGCAATAGTTTTCTTTTCATAACTGCCTGAATACAAACAATTGGTGTTTTCTGTGCATTTAGAATTGAACTCATTCACTGCAGTATTCTACGAATACAATAAATCATCCCCCCCCCAAAAAAAATAAAAATAAATAAATACGTATACCACCCTGTGTACAAAAGGATAACATTCTTCATCCAATTCAAAACCTACACCAGCAACTGCACTCAAATCACCCCGACACGCAGGGTGCCCCACCATCAGTGAATGATAGTATTTAGACTGTGCATACCAAGCATTGTTTTTACTGCCGTTTCTCATTACCCATGCTGGTGCCAGCTTGGATGAACGCCATGGGAAGACGCTACAATAGGAAATACAGGTTGATTGTTCAGAGAATGGCGGGGTGCTTTTGTTTTGTATCTAAGGAAAATTGGCAGGAAAGAATTAAATGATTATATTCAAAGAATGAAGGGGAGTTTTTTTTTCTCTTTTTTTTTTTATCTAATTTAGGAAAATTGGCAGGGAAATAATTTAATGCTCTGTCATATGAAGAGAATGACCAGGGTGGTTTTATTTTGTATTTGAGGAAAACTGACAGGAAAAAATTAAATGCTCATATTCTGCCAGCCTACGCAGAATACGCATCTTATGTGGGCCCATCTAATCACTTCAAGATGCACATTCATTTATACTTATTATACTATATTTTTAATCACATAAAATGTTACATTTTGCAACAATTTGACAATTCTAAAAATGTATCTTCCTTATTGTTAGTACTGTGTGGCACAGGACAATTTCTTTGTGTCAGAATAGACACATGTCTGCATAATTCACAAGCTCTGACAAATATCATATCCGCCAGGCAGCCATATTACATGTATCACGTAGTAACTGATTATAAATACCTTTATTATAATATCGTCTGTGTAAACCTATTTTTTAAATCCTCACTGCAGTTATAGCACCATAGGTTTAGAATATATTGTTAGGTCAAAGTCATCGTAAATATGTACTTTACGGAAATAAAATAAATTATAGCTTTCCACTGAAATGTAGTTATGTTTCCTCAAGCCAACCTCCTCAAGCCAACCTCCTCTTGGCCATATAAACTAAAAGGATCTATAATCTAATTCTCTCTCCTCGACAGACTGAATCACAATACAAACTCACAAACTGGTGCTGTAATCCTTTACGACAGAACCACTTCACATTCCACTGAGCAATTTCTTAAATAGATTAAGGAGACCAAAAGCCGTTTGTCCACTGCAGAGTAAAATACCAAATATCACCTGACAATAAATAGTTTCTTTCTCTACTTAAATATGTAAATTTATACCTTTCATATGTATATACTAGGGTAGTGCTAACACTCGCCAATTTACCCAAATGCTAAAACTGGCTGAAATTGGCTAAAGAAAAAGGGCTAGATTTGACGTGTTTTAGCCAAATTATAGCCATTTTAATAACAAATTGACAAAAATGAGGTGATATGGCTAAGCGAAAAAAATTTCAAGCGCTACCCCAGATATAAATAACAAGATCTTTATGGTTACCCAACTCACCAGAGTTTAGCAGTACATACTTCATAATTTTACTTCTTGGGGGGATTTAATGGTATTTTATGCTATACAGATGGGTTAGTGACAACTGTGGAAAAAAATAAGTGGACAAATCACATTTTATGGCCCAGATGCTCAGCTCATAAACTTGGTTTACAGATGCACTGGTCTTTAACCTTTCTTGGTAATATCTATATGGTTCATTAGCCAATTATTTAAAAGGTGTATGAAAGACAATGAAAAGAAAAATGAATCTAATATAATTAGCACTGTTCTTATGGACTACTAGTACTTATATGCGAGGGAATAGCTATAAATCATGTGAAATTTACACTTAATCATACAACAGAAAAGCGATTATTTCATTTAGACCAAATTAGAAGACGAAAGATACAAAAGATGACCTCATATCTGTAAAATGGTCAATTTTCCTCGAAAGCTCAAGATCTGTCACACAGCTTTCATGAAACTAAAATAAATTCAAGATTTATCCTTTTTTCCCTACATCTTTTCCTAAAACCAATTCAGTCTCCCCCAACTCCCATACGCCAGAATATCATCAATCTATATATAACTCAGTGTATCAACACAACAGATGGGGAGTCGTTCTATAACATCAGCACAACTCACCCACAGCCAGTCATTTGTGCTAATCACACAATTAATAACTACGCATATGATACCAGACTAAAAACAACAACAAAACCTCCTTAAATCAACTCAGACTCATTAACCTAATTAGTAACGATCCAAACAGTAGACAGAATGGTGCATATCGTCGTCTTATTTTCCCTCCAGCAGTGAAAAGAATTAGCTAGTCAATTTCACAAATGGAAAGCGGGGACTCTGGCTTCTGCGGGGAGATGATAGGAGCAGAACGGCTGTAATGCGAATCAATAGGACTCAAATCCCAGATGGTGGTGCATTTAACTACACTTCAGCCTACAAGCCTCCGTGTACACTTTCTTTGTAGATTAAGACCAGACAACAATAACAACAGAGAAAAGTTTCAGATCTTCCCATTTCTATAATCTGCAGGGGTTAACTGTTCTAATGCATGTGGCTATTTTTTTTTTCAGAAATCCATTCACATGTTTTAGTAGGCTATTTCAAATCTATCTTATACTGTTCACTGATGCAAAATGCCGAGCACGACAACAGGAACAGTTCTTGGTCACAGCTGACAATCTTCAAAAGGAGCAGTACAATGGACCTGCGAGTTTTGTAAGTAATAACATATAAACAAATGACAGTGGACTACTGGGCACAGAGAGAGCAACATGATATGAATATTCCGAAGACTGAATTTGCCTTCCAATTACAGTGACCTGGAGATAATAAATAAATCCTTCTTAAGCATTCAACCGATCACATTTGGTGGTGCTTCAGTTGTTAATCTGGGTTCACAGCCAAGGCTGTCTAGACAACATATTTCTTTATCCAAGCCAAAGTCATGCAACTCAAACACTCCAAGAAATCACTAAGCTTAAAGACATACCAAATCAGGTGTAATTAAGGCAAATGTATGCTGCACTATTCGCATTTTTCCTTTTCATGAGGCGAAGTGAAATTTAGATATGCATATTTCTTCTTGAATTGGATACATATACTAGTATGCAATGGTCTACAGTATTAAAGAAGGGGCTTTAAATATCTATAAGGGCATCAGATCTTCTGACTGCAAAGTACTGCGTGACCTCTCCTTCCACATGTGAATAAAATTGCACTTAACATAAAAACTGATGGAGTTAGAAAGAGTGAAATCATCTGTGAAGTCAAAGGTTTTTGGATGGATAAACCATCTCATATTCACCAACCAAGCTCTGGAAATGAGTACAACTTCAATGTAACCTTACAGACCACATACATGTTGTCATTGATTTTAATCAAAATACAAAATAAATAAGATAACGCCCATGTTATTAACAAATCCCATATACTTTTTACACCAACAAAACTTGGACCTGACAGCTGTAAATAGGAAAATAATGACACCATCTAGTTGACTTTAAACGGTTTATCCGCAGTTTGATAACAGAAAACTGAATCATAATATGGGTCATTCAAGTTCAGTTTAACCGCTGAGATCAGTCGACACGATTACTCCATTGACAAAACGGTGAACTGCACCCTAATATGATCTGTGTTTAGTATTGTAACAGTAACAAGTAAATCATTCACACATGACTTGGTACATGTGTCCTCCAGTAAACCACACCGTCAAACACCTTATAAATAGAAGTGCGATTTACCTGAAAAGCTTGACTCAGAATTTCTTCTACCCTAAACAACACGCCCTATCCCACACCTGTACTGTACGACTACCTGTTAGCGCCTACCTGTTGGGATGACTAACTCAGAAGCCTCCGATCGTAAACTGGAACAGCAGTCAACTTGTCAATTTTTACCCCGACTCTTCTCTCCTCTACTCCTCGTGTCGCGTTATGCGATCAGGTTACTGTAATTTAAATTCCTTTCAAATTCTTTCTCAAATCGTCTAAAAGAAACTTGGTTTTGTTAATCCTATCGACTTCTATGTGATGTTGGCGTGTTATCAACTCATATGTAGTCCGTGAGTTTCTGTAACGCTGACCAATTTACACTGGTAATGAAGTTAAAAGAGTTTACAAATGTTACTCACCGACTCGCTCCGTCGCTTGTTGGGCCAATGAATGAGCATGCGTATGATGCCGGAAGTGATTATCTCAATGGCCAAGACAAGCCACAGGAATGTCAGGTGCGTTAAGGAAGCAAGCGACATCTATTGGTACTTTTTTCAACTGGTTTGAGCGCGCGTGGGCGTGCGTTGAGAAAACGAGTGTCTCGCAAACGGCTTTGTGTTGGTGTGTTTAAGACTTAAGGGCCTTTATTTCTGCAAAATATTAACGAATAAATGTTTTTACTTAAGAAAAATAATGTTAATTGGCCCAACTAACTGACATAGTTTTCTAGTATCTTATTTTTTTAAGAAAAAAATCTTAAAATAAATCGAAGCTATGAGGTGCTATAAATCTTATAAATTTTTATAACGAAGGACTTTTTTTCACAAACTCCAGTGGCCCGTTTCGTTATAAGTCTTATAAAATAATGAACACCTTATTTTCTTTCAGTTCTCCGTTGGCGTTAAAACCAGGAAAGTGAATTTTGAATACTTTGAATATTTGTTGCCCAAGAAATTTCTTTTGTAATCATTTTATTCATTTATTTTTATTCTTCTATTAATTTTTAGATATCTTCTTGAGAAACGCAACAGTGAACGACCTGCGCCTCTCTCTCGCAGCAAGTTCGCCTTGGCAATGTCAACCTAGTGACGGCACAGGTCTCTTAAACATGGCGCACAATTAGGGCCCTATATTGTATTATATAATGACCGCATTGTTAGCCTCTCTTTTCTGTGCTATTTATTTATTTATTTATTTATTACTAAAACCACCTTAAAAGATGAATAAAAAAAAATAATATATGTGTAAAATAATACAATAAAACAGTAATTAAAACGATTTTAAGAGCAGTCCCGCCAACACATATTCTTTTGAGAGTCTGTTCTGATAGCTGGGGCTGTTTACCAAAAATCTCAGCGTATCAACCAGTCCTGCCGGTGCATGCAGGTCCGGGCCAGCATTCCGGATTCCCGACCCACTCAGACATAAGATCGGGTTCGTACCGTAAGAAACAATCCTCTGCAACGATCGGAGCAACGACCCCTGCACTATGGAACGATTAAGCATAAAATAAGACAGCTGATGAGTTAAAAGTTTAAGATATGGTGTGTCAATGCTCATTACCCTGCGGTATAGTGATTCCACATTTCTAGATATAGTATAACTAATTTTCGGAACATGTAAGGCTTCTAAGAGAGCAGAGGTATGAGATCGCGAACATAAANCTGCACTATAGACCGATTAAGCATAAAATAAGACAGCTGATGAGTTAAAAGTGTAAGATATGGCGTGTCAATGCTCATTACCCTGCGGTATAGTGATTCCACATTTCTAGATATAGTGTAACTAATTTTCGGAACATGTAAGGCTTCTAGGAGAGCAGAGGTATGAGATCGCGAAGATAAACCCATGAATCTTGTGACCTGTTTGTTTTGTAATGTATCCAGGTCTTTTATATTTTTACGAGACATACAGATAGAGTTAGTTCCATAGGTTATGACGGGGGACACCAGTGCACCCCATATATACGATTTGGGTTTTGTGTCCAGACCCTTATAGCACACCCCATGCGACATTGCTCCATAATACGCCTTGGTTGCAGAACAAATTCTAGCAGCCGTGTGGTCATCCGCCGTGCAGTTGCTATTAAAGGTCATATCCAGAATATTTAAAGAGTCCGTCGTTTCCATAGGATATCGACCTAAGAACCACGAAGGGGGTGTTTTTAATAATACTTCATACCGTCATACATTTTGATTTTTTGAGACTAAATTTCATTCTCCAGCGCAGGGAGAAGTCATAACAGATATTAATCAGCTCTTGAAGTCCAGTCACAGTTGTAGAAAAAATTGTTAAGTCATCAGCATAGATAATATTATTGTATAAGTTATTTCCGATTAAAACACCAGCTTTTGTAGAGGATAATTCCTTAAGCAGCTCGTCAATAAAAATGTTAAAAAGGATCGGGGATAAAATACTACCCTGCCTTGTTCCCCGGGTAATTTTAAAATTAGCACTATATGAGCCTCCCCACCTTACTGAAGCACTTAAACACTTATACAATTTATAAAGATATAACCAATGTGAATCGGGGAGGACATCAAACAGTTCATAGAATAGCCCGTTGTGCCAGATCATATCGAAGCATTTTTCGGCGTCGAGGCTGCACATATACAAAGGCGAGTCACCGTCTTTCACAGTGCACATAATATCATTTAAGAAGCTGCAAGCTATATGTTGTATACATACATACATACATACATATATTTATATATTCATACATACATACATACATAGCAGCTCATTATAAAATGTTCTGAACAAGATCCTATCCGTAAGGCCTACTTCGTTCAAGTGTTTGAAAGGATGACGAAATTGAACCATCCAAAAAAAAAAAAAAATAATAATAATAAATAATAATAATAAATAAATAATAATAATGAGGTTAATTACACGATAAAAGTATTTTATGTATTCATATACATTTATTGCGATATCTGATATCAATTCTGATACATCAAGTAGAATGTTGACATTATATTTAACTCCTTTTTGGAAAATGTATTAATGTTTGATATTAAATTAAATTTACCCGTAAAGTTTTTCAAAAGATTTAAACTTAATTTTCAACAACGCTTCAAATGAGATGTAGTCCAACAGTATGTGTTTGAATTAGTTTTCTACAGCAGCACACTTCGTGCACTCAGTTGGCACCGTTCCCTGCAAAAAAAAAAAAAAAAAAAAAATCAACAGAAATATTTTAAATGTAAGGCGATTAAAGAAATCAGTTTAACTGTAGGGTTGTATGTATACTATTGTGCACGTGTTGGTCATAATGTGAAAACTCTGTGCTATCAAGGAATTATAGGTAGGAAAAAAAAAAAAAAATATATATATATATATATATATATATATATATCACTGGAGTATTTAGATTCGCTCAGAAAATACAAAACAGACGAAAAGGAAAATTTTTTCATAAAATATTTGGGCCCACGGTTAGAACCGTTACTTAGTTTTGTCTGGATTCACTAGTATATATTTTCACATTGAGGAGATGGAGGGGGGGGGGGGCACATATTATCTCCCAGAATAAAGGGGTTACTTACATAATTGGGTGGAATACTGAGCAGAGATGCCGGACCATTGCAGTAACAGTTAGTCGAGCAGCTTTGTGCCCCACAGCAGGAACCAAATCTCCCTCTGCCCCAACACTGGAGGCGGCAAACAAAAGCTCCAAAAACGGAGCACCCACTTGGTATGGTAATGGTTTGCGCAGAAGTAGCGCTGATCATGAGGAAAACTGAAAAGGACCAAAGTGAACAGTAAAATTATGATGGTGAAATGTCTACTGGTTGGGATGGGTTGAACAATGCCCAGGTGTATGCAACACGATTTTTACTCTGGCAGATCAAACTTGTTAAAAATGTCAGCATTGGTGAAAAATGACTTTCACATTGGTAAAAATCGTACAATTGCCTTGTATGTTGACTAAAGGCAATAGAAATATAAATTTGTTTTAACGTAAGTAAGATTTCTAATGTATAAAAAATTTACAAATTTTTTTGAGAACATAAAAATCTTATGATATGTCGCTTTTGCCAAGACAACTGCCGGGGCTGATGCTGCACTCACCAAACAGAAGAGCGACGCCAAACTTGGTTTTCATGATGCTGCGTCGAGTCGACAAATCGGTCAAAAGTCTTTGCACTTATGTTTGACAGCTTTCTTTTTATACAAAAACGGGAGGCCATTCTACGATATAGACACTGTCGTGTCAATGAGTGCTATCTGGCTGAATCTAAAAAACTTTTTCATTATTAGACTTGAAGTGCAATTTCATAGCTATCGACACGAGACGATTTTATGGCCCTATAATCAAGATTACATAGTCATCTGTTTTTTTCTTTCGCATAATGGAAAAACACCACTGATCAACCCCCGATTAGCAAATAAACAAACAAATAAATCTCTTTGTGCACACAATCTGGTCTTTTTTCCACCTTTATCGGGGAAGGAGAATGAGCCAACAATCAATTTTCTTTGAGGGGTCGCACGTATTGAGAAAAGTAAATGCCAGCTGCACGTTTTCTTGAATAACCAGAATAAAACTGTCTGATGCCATTTGGACAACAAACGTTCACTAGAAGTCTTTTCTACTGAGCTACTCAGTAATCTTACGTTCTTGATGTTTGAAAGATCCTTTCATAATAGAATAATTTTCTTTGTTTTTGCAGAAGGTTATTTTATTGTCGGTTCCCAAGACAGGCATGGAATTGAACCTGGGATCTTTGGACTCCGAGGCAAATAAAAAATACAGATTCAAGGATGTAGATGTAAATGAATTTATTACATCAAAAATGTAATATACATTCAATGATAGTAATGATGCAAGCATTTGAACAACCATTTTGTTTACATGTTCACACATTCTTTAATTATCTAATTAAATATTGATTTCATTTCCATATACACAAAAATATTAAAAGCAATCTTAAAAGTCAATTATATACATATATGTAAAATAACAACACAATTATGGTTACAAAAGATAAACCTGAATGTTAGTTTTAGTTCACCACCTTTGCCTTTGTCAAACAAAAAGCTGTACTTGATATATTGCAATTACATTGGGTTTTCATGATACAAAATATCCAATGACAATATTTTCCCTTAACATGATTGATCTTCTTGGAATTAGTCAAACAAATATCAACAATAAGGTTTCACTTGATGGTTCAAGGGGTCTCTGGATTTCATGTCCCCAAATACTACAGTCTGGAATTGTCTCTGTGATAGTCAAAAGCTACACAATAACCTACATCCATCATTATGAAAGACAGTGAAGTAGTTGTCCATATCCACAGAAAAACTCTTTTCCTTTCAACATTTTACACCTGTTTCCCACTTTGTCTCAGCACAGAAGCCAAGGATTGTACACAGGTCTTTCCAATGGGCATCAATTTGCTAAGCTTTTTCCTGATTATGTCCATGTTTGAGAATCTTTCATCATTGAAAATCTAAAAGAGAAAATTGTACCGAAATTGATTTCATTTACAAATGTTTGAGTGCACTCAGAGAAACAACTGCTTGCAACTATAAGTAATTTACAGTAAGATTATTTATCCAGTCTTTCGGAAGAAAATGAACACTTATCTTTTAAGAATGTGAATTAAAAGAACATGTATGTTATATTAATTTTTGGATTTTTTTAGAGGAACTATGGTCAAAGTATGATTCTTTTAAAAATACCACTTACTTAACAAAAAACAAACAAAAAATAAAATAAAATTCAGCAAGCCCTCATTCATATTCGCATTCACAAACTTTTCCCAATTGCCCAAGATAATCCATTTTGCAAACAGACAATGAAAAAATCAAGCAAGGTGGTTATCTAATGACCATATCAGGACTTTATCTGACCAAAGTGAATTAATTCAGTCATGAACTCGGCTACAGGAGTGAAAACAACTCACCTCATTTATGCTCCAGGAGATGAAATCAATGCGCTTAAAGATCGGCTTAACTGCTGTCGCTACTTGTTCATCCTGTAGATAGAGGGCAGTGTGCTCTGCCAAGTGGTGAAGCTGCAATATAAAATACAGCAATTATATTGACAACCAAAATGATACGATAGGGATAATTTTTTTCGCTACCTCCTATGTTATGATGGTAAAACGCTTAATTACTAAGTCATGTTCTAGGCGAAATTTGATCTAGGTTCACTAAGGTTTCATGGTAAAAAGTCCTCTTTTGAAATTTATTTACCTCTGCATTGAAATCAGCTGCTGACTCTAAAAATTTCTTCATCTGCTCAAGTTTTTTCACACGCTTCTGGAGCTGCAACACAAAAAAATAAATTAAAAAAATACATAATATAGTATAATAAAAAAATAATCAAAATGAATGATTAAATAAATAAATGAAATCAGCAACAGAACTGGCACTTTCATGTTTGTAATATCTGATTTTCAGTAAAGAAACTCAATGTTCATTTTAATAAGGCAGACGAGTTAAAAATTTCCTTTCAACAGTTGCAGTTTTGTTTTCGATTGAAACTAGCTTACCTTTCTTCTGTACAGCATTGTCTTGATTTTCTTATCAATGCCTGATCCATGATATTCCCGGGCTGCTCGCCTGTGTTCCACTGAAGACCTATACAGACTTTCCTTACTGAGGTTGTTGACAAACTGAACGTGAGACCCAGAATACCTCAGAATAATTGCCTAAAAAAGCAATTAAAGTTTTTAATTTATTTCCTTTAATGGGTAAATAAATTAAATTATAAACATCATTTCAGAGCTTGTTGCAGCAGTTCATTCATTTATTTATTTTTATTGTACATTTTTACCAATCTCTTTCTCTCTATCTCTCCATTTTATACGTTTGTCCCTCTTACCCAGACCACTTTAAATGTACTTCATGAAAGCATTTGCCACAAAAAGGCATCAAACACTGAAAAAGACCACTTTCATCTTTTTTTCACTTACTTCATTTGTGGCAGCGGTATTGCCTTGATTACAGATGCATGTTTTAGCCAGACATCCCCAGCAGAAGTCTGTCCCACAGCGACAAATCATATGAGGACATCCTCCGTTCTTCTCTATAGGAAGTCTACAGTGAGGGCAACGTCTCACAAAGACCACAGCATCTTTAGATCCAGGATCTGAATCATCTTCTGAAAACAATGTGTATCCAGTTAAAATGCTGTATATTTAAAGATACTTAAAATCAAGTCAATGTAAAAGGACATTTTATTTGCTTTTTTTAAATATTCAATTCCTTTAGTCTCTAAAGAGAAAAAAATATGCATATTAAATGCTGATATTAAATGACATTGAGCAAAAATTGATTGACTTCAGCATCCAAAACAATTTAAAGATGAAAAGAACTGAAAGTTCTGAAAAACATTCCAGAAAATATTCTTTT
The DNA here is from genome assembly GCF_001039355.2 of Lingula anatina. Next base: position 59,261 of record NW_019775901.1, on the reverse strand, counting down.
AGTTTATGGAATTACTTAATAATAAAAAAGAAATTGTTTCAAAAGGGACAACATGTTTTTGAACTTCAAGGTACAATTAACTTTTTTATCAGTACATAAGAAACAATGAAAAACCTATTTCATCAAACTTACTTCTTACTGTCAGCTTGCGTTGGTAATCGTCTGCTAGGTCACACCTAGCTGGCCAATGAGACGCTTTCAAACACTTGAAACAGACAGCAGTGCCACACTTACAGGACACAGGCACGGATTCCTCGGCTGCGTGACCTGGTAACAGAAAACAACTGAATTTTACCACACCTTTACATGCTGATTTATCTCTTCTTATACTGGTGGTAATTATTTTTGTATTTCGGATTGCTGCAGTTTTCATTTTTCATATTTTAATCTAAACTAGAGGATCAGAGAGGCGATACCGCCTCCGGATATTGTACCACCAGCTGGAGTAAGCGCATTCGAATGGACCCCCCCCCAAAAAAAAGGGACACCACAACCAGTCTTGTCCTTGACAAGCTCTATGCAATAAACAAGAATTCTCAAAGTATGAAAAAAATATATATATAACATAAAAATGGTCCAATCAAGCGGATTTTCCAAGTGGCCTGTATTTTCCTAACATTGATCACTCCTGTGATTTTCTGGACAATAGGCCTATTGGTTTTCCTTGAAATGAGTTATCAGTGTTGCATATATGCTGACAAAAGAGAAAACCTAGGGGCAACACTGGGCATATCTCTGCTAGTTTTGAAGATGTCAGGGGCAAGAAAATATGCAAAGTTCAGTTCATGATGAAAAAGTAGGTCAATTTCAAGGTCACAGTATATGACTTTCTATTCAAGTTCAATAGTAACTATGGGCATTTCCTTGCCAGTTTTGGAAATGTAAAGGCCAGAAAACATGTAAAGTACAGTTCATCATAATTAGTAGGTCAAAGGTCAATTTCAAGGTCACAGTTAGATTGCCAGTATATGACTTCCTATTTAGGTTCAATAGTAACTATGGGCTTATCTCTGCCAGTTTTGGAGATATAAAGATCAGAAAACTTGCAAAGTGCAGTTCATCATGAAAAGTAGGTCAAAGGTCAATTTCAAGGTCACAGATTACCAGTATATGACTTCCTATTCAAGTTCAAAAGTAACTATGGGCACATCTCTGCTAATTTTTGAGTATTTCACATTTTATTTTCACCACTGAATTTAGGATGTTGAACTTTTTATATAGTGCAATGCCTAAGCCGTATTGAAAACAAAAAAATAGACACCACCCCGAGTGTTGCCCTTGACAAGTTCTACAAAATGCATAAAACAAGAGGTCTCTAGCATTAACGGTACCAGAATTAGAGAGAGTTTTCAGTTTCGGCATCTTATGGCCGCTGCTACCATGAAAATGCACTGATTGACCCCAAACTCACGAAAATGAAAGATGACCCTAAGGGTATCACCTGCCCATAATATTATAGGTAAGATCTGTTTAGTTTCTGAAAATCGGCTGAAATAAAAATTTTCTCGCAAAAAAATTCCTATTTTTAGAAAATTTTGGCCCGTTTGACCTTGAAATAAAGGTCAAAGGTCAAATCCAAGGGCATATTTGAAATCCTCACATATGACTTTCGCTCAGCCATCTGTAGAAATTTTTCCCATAATTCCATCGGTTTGGGAGATATTTAGCATTGAATTTTCAAAAATTTTGACAAGGGTGCGTTTCAACGAGCGTCACGCCCAGGTCAATGCACCAACTGAGACAAAAAAACCTGGGTGTTCAAGTTGAGATTATATGTGACCTAAATCCAAGAGATGGGGACACAGGTCCTTGCGGTCTAAGAGGAGAAGCGGTAACGGTGACTTGTATCCCACGTCATCCTGCGGAGCCCCAGGAGCCGGCGGAGCCGCAGGAGCCGGCGGAGCTGTACGAGACGGGTCGGGACTAAAACCATGAGTACCGCCAGCGTACACGCTGGTGGTACTAATAACTCTTTATCATCATCTTTATTAACAAAATAAAATCTTTATTGCTGGGTTTACTTCATGCTATAAGCTTCAACAGTTGTAAAATCAGAAATTTCATGTTGGATGCTGCCTAAGTCACCTTTAGCCATGATCATTCTGCCACACTTGTGGTTAGGGCACCACTTGAGGTTCTCCTCCATGCTCAAAGCCAGCTCGTGTTTCTGCATCAGGTGACGTCTGACTGTCCTGACATCCACCAAAGACACCAGTGTCGCCGTGTCAAGTCTGGAGGAGCACTGGTATTCCTGGAGAGTTAAGGTTCATATAATTCAGACCTTTAAGTGATAAAACCCCTCAAATGTAAATACTTGGGTGTTATTTTCATAATGTGTTATTAACACAAGTTACATACATTCCAGCGCGCCAGAGATAGAAAACTCAAACTCCTTCTCCCCTCGACACCCTAACGGGTATAAGAAGGATGACAAAAGAAGAAGATATAAAGGGTAACACATACCCATGTTTGGTGAATTTTAAGACATTTAAGTTTGACATTATTATTGATAGTTTTATAAATATAAATACGCACATTATTATCACAAGTCATATAAATGGTTACACACAAATCCACTTACTGGACAATACAGGATCATATCTCCCTGCTGCACCCTGCTCTCAATGTGCTGTTGCCAACAGTTACGACAGAACCAATGATAACAGGGGCTGATGGCCACGCCCATGGCATACCCCTGGGATGTCCACTCAAAGCAGATATTACAGTACTCTTCACTTTGCCTGTAGACAACACAGGTGTCTTCCTCACAGGTTTCATCCATCTATGGAATAGAAACATACTGTACATTCTGTTTGGTGGTTAATGATATCAATTTTAATCGAAATTTCATTAAATTCAGTGCAAATATATGAATATGCATGCCTTTGATGTTTACTCATTTTTTTAAAATAGTGTTTCAGTATAAAAATTATTAATATCATCATCATGTAATTTCTTCTATCAACATATTGTTAAAAAGAAAAAAAAGCATTCTAAACAATCAGATATTATTATTATTATTATTATTATCATTATTAATACTTCTGATTATCCAGATACATCTTAATAATTAATCAAGTTATCCAAATATAATTTTATACATAACTCCACTACCAATATCCCATAAATAAACGGAGGCATACCTCAGTGTTAGCCTCAGAATCTCCAATCAGAGTGCTATATAATTCTGCTGGAAGCCCTGAAGCAGTTTCCCATTTGCAAGCTGAACTCAGAGTGTCAAACACGAGAGATGCCTTACTCATTGTCATCGGTGGAGCAGAGGTTGTGTAAAAACTGAAAATTAAACAGTATCCAATATTATGAGATTCTCAATGTTCTTGTATTCCATTTCAATAAATTAAAAGATACCTTTAAGAACAAACACCCATCAGCACTTTTATACATCAAAAACTTTGTAATTTGCAGAAAAAATAACTTTTGGAGTGAGATTTTAAAAGTTTACAAGCTTCATTGACCAACAAGTCTACAACAGGACAACCGACATTTAAGAGTCATAGACACTCTATTTCTGATTTAAAATATCTGTTCCACCCTTACCATTCAAAAGGCAGCATGCAGATATAAACAGCAGTTGCTGACACCAGGGCATCCACTGAGGCATAGACACCCATGTCATTCAGAGTTTCAATCCTCACCGTCTCCATCTTGAAGTTGCCTTTCAAACTTACCCTAAAAAAACAAAATCTTGCAACATGAACAAAATAACTGGATTTGGTTTAACATTTATAAAAAATCAAAAATCTGACAAATTTCAAAATGCCTAAACCTACACTTCATATCATATTATTTCACATTATGAAAATAGTAAAATTTATCATAACATGTTCACTTACTTCACAGTAGCCTGTGTCCCTGCTCCACCCTCAGGTAAAACCTGCACTACCAGATAACTGTGGAGGTCCAAATGAGACCCATAACTGCGTAAAATGGTGTCCTTCCTGACCTGTTCCAACACAAACTTGGAAATGTCAATGGTGAATGTCCTTGGAATACAATTGCCTTCTTTATAGTAGTCGCCGTATGTGGACTGGAGAACTTCAGGAGCAATGGCGTCGTTGGTCGTGTCAATTATGACGGGGATGGAGACACAGGGATGACGTTTAGATGACTGCTTTGTCAATTTGGCTGATGGCTTTTCCCCATTTTTCTCCTTATTTATATCTTTTTTGATAATTTCCTCCTTTGGTCTAAACTCATAGTATTCATCAGCTGGGAAGAAGACTTTATTGTCCTTGGAACTGTCTTGAGAGACGGGAAGAGAGGCTGGAGATTTTTCTTGAGCCTCTCCCTGAAACAATCCACTGTTGTAGCTCCCTTTTGCCTCTACAGCTTTGTCAACTAAGTCGCTGAGGACAGTGTAAGATCTTTCTACGCTGTCCCAGTCCAAAGTGAAGTGGTGCTCATCCTCCCTATTGGTGTCCTCAAGTTCCACTTCATCTTCACTGCTGTAAAAGCTGTCAAACTGCTCCTCATATTCAGCAACCTGGCTGCTCCATCTCAGCTTCCCTCTTTGCTTTGTTGCTCCTTTCTTTGAAATTTTTGAACTGCCAGTGTTGTTGTGTTCTGCATCTGAAAATTATACGTAATGCAGAATACTTAAAATGAGGATATTAAGAAGTAATGATGATTAAAGTTAACTCTGCAAGTGTGGGCAAACTTGTGAAAATAATTTTTTAAAAGTAATTATTTACTGTATGTTTTTCATTAATATAATACAACATTTTGCCTTCACTAAAATCATTATTTTTGTAAACATATTTCAACTTCTCAACCAAAAATGTGCTTTCCAACAAAATTTTAAAAATTAAAAGGGCAAAATAATAAAAATTAAGAATACCCATTAATCGTAAAGCCTTACCCTCATAACTTGATACATCTTGATCTCTAATATACTTCTTATTATGTGTGATGGAGCTGGTCTTAGGACAAGGGTAGTATATTTCATAGCTGACAGCATGCTGCATAGTGTCCACAACTTCCTCTCCAGTACCCTCTTCATCATAATCTACTCCATACTTTTTCCTCATTTTTGCCAGCCGCTTTTCCCTTTTCTTCTGGCTTCTTTTACCATAACCAGACTTAACAAGCACGCTGGCTGCATCGAAGTATGTGTGTCCCTGTGGTTTGATCTCGATACCGCTCCCATTTCTTCCGGAGCTGCAATAACTAATACAGTCAGCGTGTTGTTTGATTTTGTGGTGCTCAAACAAAGAAACCTCGCAGTCTTCATTTTTCCATTCACCCTCATGTATACTTTGCTTTAAGAGCTTTGGGAGTTTCCATCGGCCCTTCTTGTTGAGGGAGTAGGTAACGCCACCTGTCTGAAGACCCCCATCTTCAATGTCATCTCCAACGCCCTTGGCAGTGGAGTGTTTTAGCAGGGATGCTTCGGCCGCGTAGCAGCGTTGGTAGTGAGAGTTTGAGGCTCTCAGGGTGTTGCCCGAGTGGACGTTACGTTTCCAGCCTTTCCAAACCATATTTGAGGCTTTGTCTTTGCTATCTGAATAAAAACACAAGACAATGATAATAATATTTACATTCTAAGTGCCTGTAGATCTAGATATGCAAGGATGTTTATAAATTCCAATTACAATTAGAGAAAATGTCACATGCAAAATACATTTCCCAACAGCAAAAATAGCAATAGGCAGCATAATCAATATATATTTTTCTCGAATCCTTTGATTAACATTTAAGCTTGTTCTAATTCAGCATTTGCTTCAAAATCATACAATGCAAATGCAAAGAGCAACGAGAGTTTTTTTTTATGTTTATAGTTTTATACACTATAATATTTCTACCTTAAAATTACATGTTTATGTCACGCCAACAACAGTACCTGTATAAATATTCTCCCCTTTTCTTCGTTTCTTCTCCTTGTTTTCTGTTTTGGACTACTGACAGATGTATGTTCCAACTTCATATTCATACTGTTCGATGATCCAACTTTCTACTGCTTGTGTAAGACCTACGTTCTATTTTTAACTGGCTTTATTGGGGCAGTAAAGCAGCGTTAAGTGTAATACTTGTATTAGTTTTATAAAAAAAAAATGTTTTCCAATTAAACAAATAAAACCACAAATTGGAAAAAATTTTTACATGAAATAATAACTTTTAATGATATTTTATAATATGAAAGTATCTATTAAAAATATGCACCTTGATATGATTTCTTGCAGTATGTGAAAATTTTTTTAGTAAAAAGGGACTAGCTTTGCATAAAATTGAAGCTGTCACCTGAGGAAAAGGGACATTCCTAATTTCATTACTACTTTAGGGCAACAATATACAACGACATGATTTAAAAAAGAAAACAGACTTAGAACACTAGGTAAATATGTTGTTAATTCATCCTGTATTGCTTTTTTTGTACGTGGAAACTGTTACCCGTCTTTTACAAGGGTGAGGTCAAGCTGTTTACGTTTGTGCACACTGACCACTACATACTGACACTGTGTAACTTAGCCGGCTTTGCCATATAAATTATGATCATATCTGTAATGTTTGCTGCTGGGCATGGAACTTAAGCCTGATAATAAGGCTAGACTTTAAGACCAAAGTTGAGTTTTATTTTGACAGTTTGATCATATTGAATCCAGTATCTGGTTTATAGCATTTACTAGGTATATCAGAAAATTTTTCAAACTGATCAGAAAATTTTTATACTTATATCTTCTGAAAGGTAATACAAAAAAACAGATGAATTCTTTTGGAATTTTTAAAATATTCCTACAAGCAACAAAGATATTGAAGTTTTTTAACTGCAAAAATTCAACAAAAGTGTCCACACTCTTCAGCTAAAAACCTGTGACTACTGACCATTGGTGATCACTCAGCTGTAGCTGCAGCTCAAATTGCTTGTGACCAATTAGGGCAATTAGGGCTGTATGTTCATCTAATGACCCAGAAACAAACCTAAATTGGCGACCGCACAAGCACATGGCTGGGATGGCTCCCGTGCAGATCATGTAGTATAAATATTGCGCATCAAATAAACTATACTTCGCATTGTTACATTTTCATGATTTTTCGACAATGTTGCAAATAATATTAAATTTACTTGGCATTTACTTACAAAAACTGCCATGCAGTACTTATCTGAAATTTTAAACATTTTGTCGAGGCAAAACTTTAAAACGTCCTCAAATCAAATTTCTCTAAGACTGCAAGACTGGAAAATCACATGACCGGAATTTACTCTTTGATTTTACAGCTTATCTAGTAAATGGCTCGTATAAGTTTATTTACATGGAGTTAAAAGAGATATTAAAAGAAAAGGGATGTCATAGGTGAGCTGTTAGCAGGTCAGTCTCAGTTTTGCACTTCACTGCCCCTGGATAGTTACTACTGTAGCGCCCCTAGCGGATTGTGATATACCTACATTTACGAAAGAGAAAAATTAAAGAAATCAGTATAACTGTAGGGCTGTATGTATACTATTCTGCACGTTGGTCATTATGTGAACGCTCTGTGCTATCAAGGAATTAGGTAGGAAAAATAAATAAACATATATATATATATATATATATATATATATATATATATATATATATATATATATATATATCACTGGAGTATTTACATTTGCTCAGCAAAAACAAAACAGCCGAAAAGGAAAATTTTATCCTAAAATATTTGGGCCCACAGTTAGAACCGTTACTTAGTTTTGTCTGGATCCGCTAGTATATATTTTCACATTGAGGAGATGGGGGGAGGGGGGGGGCACATATTATCTCCCAGAATAAAGGTGTTACTTACATAATTGGGCGGAATACTGAGCAGGGTTGAACAATACCCACGTGTATACAACACAATTTTTACTCTGGCAGATCAAACTTGTTAAAAATGATGGCATTGGTGAAAAATGACTTTCACATTGGTAAAAATTGTACAATTGCCTCATGAGTTGACTAAAGGCAATAGAAATATAAATTTGTTTTAACGTATGTAAGATTTCTAATGTATAAAAAAATTACAAATTTTTTGATAACATAAAAATCTTATGATATGTCGCTTTTGCCAAGACAACTGCCGGGGCTGATGCTGCACTCACCAAACAGAAGAGCGACGCCCAACTTGGTTTTCATGATTCTGCGTCGAGTCGACAAATCGGTCAAGTCTTTGCACTTATGTTTGACAGCTTTCTTTTTATACAAAAACGGGATACCATTCTACGATATAGACACTGTCGTGTCAACGAGTGCTATCTGGCTGAATCTAAAAAACTTTTTCATTATTAGACTTGAAGTGCAATTTCATAGCTATCGACACAAGATGATTTTATGGGCCTATGCGTTGTCACACAACGTTCATTTGGATAACATCCGATCAAAAAAAAAAAAAAAACTCAAGAAAATTCTGTAGCAAAACCGAGATTGCTAATCAATTCCCATTATTACAAATTGAGTTTAGCATATGTATTTCAGAGAACCCAGTATGTTTATTGTTTGGGTGGCAAGCTGCGCACACATTGGGTTGATTGCAATCGAATTCTTTTGGAACCAATTTAAAAGTGGTCCACCTCAAACTTGAATAAACGTGACCATCTATCTCTAATCAAGATAATATAGTCATCTGTTTTTTTCTTTCGCATAATGGAAAAACACCACTTATCAAACCCCGATTAGCAAATAAACAAACAAAAAATCTCTTTGTGCACACAATCTGGTCTTTTTCCCCATCTTTATCGGGGAAGGAGAATGAGCCAACAATAAATTTCTTTTAAGGGGTCGCACGTATTGAGAAAATTTAATGCCAGCTGCACGTTTTCTTGAATAACCAGAATAACTGTCTCTTGCATTTCGACAACAATCCGTTCATTAGAAGCATGGACATAATAAGAGAATTTCCTATTTAGGTCCAAGTTAGAAGTCTTATTTAATGAGCTATACTCAGTAATCTTCCATTCTTGATGTTTGAAAAATCCTTTCATAATAAATGAAATAATTTTCTTTGTTTTTGCAGAAGGTTATTTTATTGTTGGTTTCCCGAACGGGCTTGGAATGAAACCTGGGATCTTTGGACTCCGCTTCAAATGGCAAATGCAGATTCCAATATGTACATGTAAATAAATTTATTACATCAAAAATGTAAAATAAGTACATTCAAAGATAGTAATTTTGTAAACATTACAACAACTATTTTGTTTTCATGTTCACACATTCTTTAATTATCTAATTAAATATTGATTTCAATTCTATATACACAAAAATATTAGAAGGGATCTTAAAAATCAATTATATACATACAAGTAACAATAAAAGGTAAACCTGAATTTTAGTTTTAGTTCACCACCTTTGCATTTTGTCAAACAAAAAGCTGCATTTGTATCTGTGATATATTGCAATTACATTGGGTTTTCATGATACAATATTTTCGCTTTACATGATTGATCTACTTGAAATTGGTCAAACAAATATGAACGATAAGGTTTCACTTGATGGTTCAAGGGGTCTCTTGATTTTTGTCCCCAAATAATACAGTCTGGAATTGTCTGTATGATAGTCAAAAGCTACACAATAACCTACACCCATCATTATGGAAGACAGTAAAATAGTTGTCCATCTTCACAGAAAAACTCTTTTCCTTTCAACACTTTACACCTGTTTCCCACTTTGTCTTAGCACAGAAGCCAAGGATTGTACACAGGTCTTTCCAATGGCCATCAACTTGCTCAGTTTTGTCATGATGATGTCCATGTTTGAGAACCTTTCATCGTTGAAAATCTAAAAGAGAAAATTATACCAAAATTGATTTCATTTGCAAATGTTTGATGGCACTCAGAGAAAGCAACTGCTTGCAACTGTAAGTAATTTACAGTAAGATTATTTATCCAGTCTTTCGGAAGAAAATGAACACTTTATCTTTTAAGAATGTGAATTAAAAGAACGTATGTTATATTAATTTTTGGATTTTTTTAGAGGAACTATGGTCAAAGTATGATTCTTTTAAAAATACCACTTACTTAACAAAAAACAAACAAAAAATAAAATAAAATTCAGCAAGCCCTCATTCATATTCGCATTCACAAACTTTTCCCAATTGCCCAAGATAATCCATTTTGCAAACAGACAATGAAAAAATCAAGCAAGGTGGTTATCTAATGACCATATCAGGACTTTATCTGACCAAAGTGAATTAATTCAGTCATGAACTCGGCTACAGGAGTGAAAACAACTCACCTCATTTATGCTCCAGGAGATGAAATCAATGCGCTTAAAGATCGGCTTAACTGCTGTCGCTACTTGTTCATCCTGTAGATAGAGGGCAGTGTGCTCTGCCAAGTGGTGAAGCTGCAATATAAAATACAGCAATTATATTGACAACCAAAATGATACGATAGGGATAATTTTTTTCGCTACCTCCTATGTTATGATGGTAAAATGCTTAATTACTAAGTCATGTTCTAAGCGAAATTTGATCTAGGTTCACTAAGGTTTCATGGTAAAAAGTCCTCTTTTGAAATGTATTTACCTCTGCATTGAAATCAGCTGCTGACTCTAAAAATTTCTTCATCTGCTCAAGTTTTTCCATACGCTTCTGGAGTTGCTCTGCAATTACGGGAAAGTCTAATTTCCCAAGCTGCAACACAAAAAAATAAATTAAAAAAAATATATAATATGGTATAATAAATAAATAAACAAAATGAATGATTAAATAAATAAATGAAATCAGCAACAGAATTGGCACTTTCATATTTGTAATATCTGATTTTCAGTAAAGAAACTCAATGTTCATTTTTACAAGGCAGACGAGTTAAAAATTTCCTTTCAACAGTTGCAGTTTTGTTTTCGATTGAAATTAGCTTACCTTTCTTCTGTACAGCATAGTCTTGATTTTCTTAGCAATGCCTGACCCATGATATTCCCGGGCTGCTCGCCTGTGTTCCACTGAAGACCTATATAGCCTTTCCTTGCTGAGGTTGTTGACAAACTGAACGGGTGGCACAATGTACCTCAGAATAATTGCCTAAAAAAGCAATTAAAGTTTTTAATTAATTTCCTTTAAAGGGTAAATAAATTAAATTATAAACATCATTTCAGAACTTGTTGCAGCAGTTCATTCATTTATTTATTTTTATTGTGCATTTATACCAATCTCTTTCTCTCTATCTCTCCATTTTATATGTTCTTATCCCGACCACTTTAAATGTACTTCATGAATGCATTTGCTACAAAAAGGCATCAAACACTGAAAAAGACCACTTTCATCTTTTTTTCACTTACTTCCTTTGTGGCAGCGGTATTGCCTTTATTACAGATGCATTTTGTGGCCAGACATTGCCAGCAGAAGTCTTTCCCACAGCGACAAATCATATGAGGACATCCTCCGTTCTTCTCCATAGGAAGTCGACAGTGAGGGCAACGTCTCACAAAGACCACAACATCTTTAGGTCCAGAATCAGAATCATCATCTGAAAACGATGTGTATCTAGTTAAAATGCTGTATATTTAAAGATACTTAAAATCAAGTCAATATTCAATTCCTTTAGTCTCTAAAGAGAAAAAAATATGCATATTAAATGCTGATATTAAATGACATTGAGCAAAAATTGATATAATTTCCCCTCTATAAACCCTATCACTTCCAAACCATGGTTTTCAAAACATGCTACAAATTCAATTTTTAAAATAAATAAATAAATTAATAAATTAATAAATAAATAAAAATAATAAGAGACAGATACCTGCCTTTTTGACTACTGGACATTCAGATTATTTGATTGTGTACATTTAAAAATCACAGGTTTTTTAAACCAAAACATTCTCTCATTCTAAACTACCAAAACAGGAAAAGAAATAGGACACATAAACCTCCCTCCATGACTCCATTATGAAACATCAGAAATCACACGTTGTCACAAACCTCCTGATATAACACTATCTCCAGCTATTGTGACTGCACGCACGTCATGTGTGTGCTGATTGCGTACGCTTGACCTCACCCACATCTTCCAGTCGCTATTGGCCTGTGCAGCTGTGTACTCAAACTGTGCGAGAGCAGGGTCCACCCCACTGGCAAACACTGACGTACCGTCCTGGAAGAGATAGCACGGTTGCAGTATGTGCTAAAAAGTTTTTAGTCTACTGGCAATTTGATACACTAGGGTTTTGAGAATTAAATTTAATTTAATTAAATGTGTGTTCATATGTGTGTGTGTGTGTGTGTGTGTGTGTGTGTGTGTGAATGTGTGTGTGTCTGTGTGTGCATGTGCATCTGTGGGTGAGGACAACACCTGACTAGCACAGACTGAGAGCACATCAGCCTTATGACTCTGGTAACTCTTCAAAGCAGTGCCTTGTTTGCCATTCCAGAATGTGGTCTTCCCTCTGGAATCTCCACTTATGATGGTAAAATCCCTGAAGTAACAGATAGCAAATATTAAGCCAGAGAGCTTTTACAACTAGCTCATAAAAACTTTTGAAATTATTCAAGTTTATCTGTTATCTATTAGACATAGGTGTTCTGCTCACATGGATGGCAGCATGGCAAGCTAAGCTGTACATCAAACAAAAGACTGATTTCATATTTTTTGTATCTACATGTAAGGATTTACTTTCTTAGCATGGGGCACAGACACAGTTACACCCATGTATGTGCACAAAAACACACTCTTTGTCTCCATTAGCAATATTTCATATAATATTTTACATATTTTACATCTCCAACGAAACTGTAATGTGTGCTCATGGCCAGAATCAAACTATGAAGCTTAACATGACGTACTGTGTCACTGCAATGCTCCACACAATGGTGTCTTTATTTCTGTCCTGTCTTCCAAGGGTCAGTCTCTGGACAGCATGGCCAGACTGGACACTCCATATCCTGATGTTATCTATACCACCACTGACCATCATCTCCCCACCCTCATGCCACGCCAGGGACAGGATACGACCTGATAGAATATGAAATTTATTGTAACTAGTTTATGGGGGTGAAGTTAAATAAAGGGTTATATTACCACCCCTTAATTTATTTATACAACTATTCTGAATAATGTTAGTGTCATCAAAGCACTTATTCAATAAAGTATTTAAATTCTGATCTATATTTACCACAAACCTCAACATAATCAAATAATTTATAAACTTTAAGGAAGAGTACAAAAGGTTTTTACCTTCTTGTCTGTCTAATGCTTTATCATATATCAGCCCCTCCTCTGTGAGTTCAAATATGACTATACAGCCCTCCTCTGTCCCCGCCTGAAAAATGATTTTAAAAATCAAACGTCTTACTTGTCCTTTCACAAAGTATTTGTGTTATAAATTCTAGGGTTATTCTAAGAAATTTTTGAAACTGAACGAGCCTTACATTTTGAGTTTATAGAGGCAGACAGCTTGGGCCACTGATTTTTTTAATTGATTTTTTCTCATAAAATATTCAATTATTACAAGTCAAAAAGTATTTTAAGCATAACTGACGACAATCAAGATCTAACTGAGATATGAAAAAAAAAAGAAACATTCCTGACTGTCTTCTCTGTTTACCATATCTCATTCTTTTAATTTCAATTCAAACTGAATTTGTATGCCATAATTTCTTCATTACTCACAGCTATATGTGTTTGTTTACTGTTGGCAACCAGGCACCACACTGCCCCTGCATTAGATGGATGTGTACCCTGAAACAAGATTTTTAAAAATGTACACAGAACTGTACCTCTTGTAAAGCATTTCCACATGTATTTTAATTATTAAAATTACACCCAGTCTTGGTTTTTGGAAAACATTCACGTACAAAGTATCCAAAAAGTTTTAAGAGTTGTTCATTTTTTATTTTGCTACATTCATTAAATCTTCTATTTACTAGAATCTATTTTTTCATGTCATTCTGTATATTTGCTATTGAGTGTTTTACTGTCTTTATAACCTATATGAAGCATAATACAAAATTACTTAAAAATAATTCTTCCTAGTTAAAGTTCTTAAAAAGAGATATTTATAAGATCAATTTCACAGTAAATAAGTATATTTTACAAAATTTACTCTTTAGAAAGATAAACACTTTCCATATCAAATCAGCCAATTTATTTAAGTCCCCATCCAAACATGTCAGATTGTCTGATGTACACACCAGTGAGGTGCAAATAAACATAGTTAGGAAATTCATAATCTCAGTGCCTAAATATAAATATCCTAATATCTTTATAATAAAACTAATGATGGGGTACAAAGCCAAAATTGACATAAACCGACCCTCATAAGATCTACCCTGTCTGAGGGCTGCTTTACCTTGTGAGATAACTGCATCAGGTCATACTCAGTGATGTCTCCCTGAAGTCCACCACTGAACAGCCTCTGTTGACACCACACCAAGGCCTCCACTGACCGGTCATCTTGACCAGGTATTATCTGTGGCAATGAGACATATATTGAAACAGAGAAATAACAATATAACATGTACCTATAAGTTCATCATTTTATCAAGCATCTTTGTTAAAAATGTTAAAGGGATAATAACTCTTCGTATGAGATCTATATTTCACAATAAAAACATTGTGAACAACTCATAGAAATAAAATATATTCTGTTTCACCACAAAAAAGGCAGTTATAGCTATAATTCTGATATCTGAGCTTGATTGACCTCCATTGATGGCTAAACTCTATTATAATCTCTTAAGAAATTTTAACAAAAAACCAAACTGTTTAGAAAAAAAACCAGGGACTAACTTTGAATGTAAAAATGGATTCATTAACCATTGGTAAGTATGGGAAAATTGTTGTTTACTCCAGGAAAATTCATTTTTTGGCCAAAACGAAGAGTTATTATCCCTTTAAATACAGTGGAATTACAGGTTTTGTTTGATTTTGCCCAATTATAAGATTTTGATGTATGGCAAGTATTACTGGTATCAACCAATTAAATGCATAAGCACCACTTAACATAACACTTGACAATGTGTAACAATGACAAGAATATACTGCATAAGAAAATTTAAAAAATGAGTTTCGTTAAGGTTTTGTTTTATTAAGGTGTGTGTGTGGGGGGGGTGTCAGTGGGCAAGTGCAAGTCAACCATGTTTATAAGGAGAGAAATACATACCTTTTCCTGGAACCAGTTGTCTTTGACACTCCAGATTTCTACTGAACCATCTGATCTAAGAGAGAAAAAATCATTTAAATTTTGTAAATTACATCAATTTTTTAATCAGATTAACAAATCTTAACTTCTATTCATTTCTATACTTCTATACCAATACGAATATAAGAATGAGACAGTGAACACATTTCAGGGTTCATGTTGAATTTCAATTTGTATATTCTTTAAGAGAACATTTGATGATGCTATTGGAATCCTACAGTCCAAATGATTATTGGTACTCAAGAAAAGTTAATAAGCTTTATATGACAACTGTTGGGCTTGAGAAAAAATAAAACAGCATTCTTATGGTGAAAATATTTTCATTTTTTCTGTAGAGTAAATTAAAAATTAATTGTTTTTTGAAAACATCAGCTCTTTTTTGCACAAAATTTGCAGATTTTTTATACTGCTGTTGCATGTAGAGATGTGAGGAAAGGGGAAATGTGTGTACATCAGCACCCAATCCAGAGCATATATATTTTTCAGCCTTATGAACACCATTTACTTGATTTAGTTTGCACTTAGCCTAACAGTGATGCTACAATATACAGATGCAAATACTACTGTATAGTATTGCAAAACATTGAATGTATAGAAGGAAGTGTTAAACTTCAGTTTTTTTGCCAATGAATCTAAGGCTGTTTTTAAAATTCGTCTTGGTGACTTCAATCTCATAATGACTTACCTGGACAACGCTAGTCTTTGTGTGTCTTCGTCACTTGCCAAACAGTGAATGGCTTTTGGCACAAAATCAAACAATCTTACATGGTGAACTAAAAATTCTCCCATCTTTTGACAACTCGTAGGTGTTAATAGGCTACCAAAATATTCAACAAGTCATATCCAAACCGATTTGAGGTACCTCGGGACAAAACATTGTCAATATGTATACAACAGCGTTAATTCAAGAGGCAATTTGCAAACAGTTCATGCTTTTTTTACAACCTCCACATGTTTGACCGTCAATAGGTACTTTATGTCGTGAACTGGAGCTCTTTAGTAAAAGAAGAATAGAAATTAGGATCCGCATGCAATACAAGCTGGAACCTAGCTGGGCTCGCATTTTGGAAACGGAATTTTATTATATCGAATGCAAGTGTTTAAATGTTTGGCTCACGATTTATTAAAAAATTAATCAGCTTTTCACGATCTTTCTTACCAGAAATTAATCGCAAGGGTATGGAAGAAGCCAGAAAAATTGCAGCAAGTCTAGTCGATTCTCCCGAAGACAAGATGCAGTCAACAACCTCGGCTCCACGTGAGTCGCCCGGTGAAATGCCTCCTGTAACAGATGCAAAACCCCTGTCCAAAAAAGCCATGAAAAAGGTAAGGTAAAAAAATATTGTTAGGAAGAAATCAAGCTTACAAACTACAGTTGTAAGTTTTAACTTTGGTTTGTACATTTTATAATATTTTGACATCTTAATATCTCTCCAATCTCCATACAAAATGTAGGTATATATCAGAAAATTTTTCAAACTGATCAGAAAATTATTATACCTATATCTTCTGAAAGGTAATACAAAAAACAGATGAATTCTTTTGGAAATTTTAAAACATTACTACAAGCAACAAAGATATTGAAGTTTTTTAACTGCAAAAATTTACCAAAAGTGTCCACACTCTTCAGCTAAAAACCTGTGACTACTGACCAGTGATCACTCAGCTGTAGCTGCAGCTCAAATTGTTTGTGACCAATTAGGGCAATTAGGGCTGTATGTTAATCTAATGACCAGGAAACAAACCCAAATTGGCGACCGCACAAGCACATGGCTGGGATGGCTTCCGTGCAGATCATGTACTATAAATATTGCGCATCAAATAAACTATACTTCGCATGGTTAAATTTTCATGATTTTTCGACATAATATTGCAAGTATCATTAAATTTACATGGCATGAATTACAAAAACTTCCATGCAGTACTTATCTGAAATTTTAAACATTTTGTTGAGGCAAAACTTTAAAACGTCCTCAAATCAAATTTCTCTAAGACTTCAACATGGGAAAATCACATGACTGGAATTTACTCTTTGATTTATAGCTTATTTAGTAAATGGCTTGTATTAGTTTATTTACATGGAGCTAAAAGAGATATTTAAAAAAAAGGGATGTCATAGGTGAGCTGTTAGCAGGTCGGTCTCGGTTTTGCTCTTCACTGACCCTGGATAGTTACTACTGAAGTGCCCCTAGCGGATTGTGATATACCTACAAAATGTCTTTATAGTTAAAATAAATCACTAATAGTAACATTTTGATAAAGAAGGAGGTAGTACCAATTTTAAACACTGATCATTTGAAAGGATTTTGTTCATTCATGATATGTCCATTTACTTTCTGATTTTATCAGTAATAAGGTTGTAATATAATTTGTTATTTCAGAAATTAAGACGAGAAAAATATAAGGAGAAAGAGAGAGAGAAGAAGAAAAATAAACCACCCAAAGAACAAACTTGCTTTACGGACACTACTCTGGCTGAAACTGAATATTATTTTGAGAATGGTAAAGATGAGAATAAAATTTTAATGATGCAGCAGTGTTGTTTTTGTAATGCAATATGGTACAATGATTGATAAGGAACTGGTAATATTACTTGTACATGTCTATGGATATCAAGACAGCATTTAAGATTTTTAGATTTAGATTTAGGTTTTTTAAGTTGAGGAACCTGGGCTAGCAGTCCTGTAAAAAAGGTCATGATCTAATGATTTTCTTGTATATTTTATAACATTTTAAATGCACATTGAATCGAAGCCACAAAACCTATTTAATGTGCTTCCCATATACTGTAAATATTTTGATAGTAACCCCTAAAAAATTGCTTCCAAAAATTTTGAAAACTTTATTGGATACAGAAAATAGTTTTGGTCAGTAACTTAAATGCTGAATGTAAAAAATCTTAGTTTCAGTGTTGTGCTTGAAGTTAATAGGCATTATTAGTATTATTGTATAGCACTTATTAGTATTAGTATTATTGCAATACTTTATTTTGTATAGGCTTACGTAAGTTGTATCCATACTACTACACCTTTAACACCTGGAGCAAAGAGAGATGGTATGGAAGAAGACTTGTGGATGTATTCGCTGAAGAATTCAACCACTATAGTAATGATGATGTGGTCAGTTTACATGAATTGTCATAAGTAACCTTAACTTTAGTTTGCGATATTGATGATAGGCTAATGTCAGGTATTTGTACAACTTACAGTTTCACTGTCTTTAAAAAAGGTGAAAAATAAGTTATTGGGTGGCATTTAATGCTTTTTGCTCATGACCTGATGTGATTAAACATGGCTTAAGAAAGTCAGTTTTATTGATTGTCACCTTGTTTGTTGATTTGATCAAAGTTTCTACTTACTTCTAAGCTAAAACAAATACTCTGGCATGGATGTTGGAAAGGTGGTTTGTTTGAAGAAGTTTATAAATGAAAACTTTATTTATTCATTTATTTAATTATTTTTAGTTGAAGGCAATTGAGAGTGGCAAGTTGTGTGTCAATGACAAACCAGCCAGTGTGGACTATGTATTCAAACCAAATGACAGACTTAATCACACCTTGCACAGGTAAGTAACTGTTTCAGCTCCCTTAAAGAAACAATGGCTTGAAACCTGGGAAGGAAAGTCAAATAAAGGGCACATCAGTATAATTTACTACTTTGTGCTGACTGTGCTCAAGACTTACACTCACCGTTGATTTCCACATTTGAACTGTGGACTATTTTCTTTCAATCAGTGTGCAGAGTTTCTATCTCTGTTTACAAAAAGTAATACTTCTGAACTTCTCATCATGCACAGACACTGCTGCACACTGACTTTGTTCTAAAACCATGCACTGTTTTAAGTATAAGACTGCAGTTTGTAATGGTATATTATAACAGTGAAAAGTGTAATAAATAAATACATAAAAATATGTTTAATTTAAAATGAAATTAAATTATGGTCATGGTAGCTTAGACTACCTATTGTTGAGAACATGTTTGTTGATAACAAAATCTATTTATTTCAAGTAATGTAATGTTGACAACCCTGAATAAATAGCATAAGACAATACAGTAAATGCACATGTTTAAATGTCATTTAATTGTGGCTAGCCTAGAATAAATTTTTATTTAGGCATGAGAAACCAGTATGCGCAGACCCCATTCAGATTGTGGCTGAGACGGGGGACTTTGTGGCTGTCAATAAACCCAGTTCCATCCCCATCCATCCCTGTGGCCAGTACAGACACAACTCTTTGTTCTACATTCTGGGAAAGGAATATGGATACACACAACTCCGGAGTAAGAGCAAATGTTCTGATTGATCCAGAAGTGTGATGTCACATAACTCATGAGGGAGAAGTAAATCTAATACTGGACTTGAGAAGTAATAAATAAAGTTAAAAGCAACAAGCAGAGGTTGGGATTGACACCACCAATCTTCAACAGGTCTGGCAGCCAGATATCTATTGTTAAGTGACCAGCCCTGTGGGGCAATCATCATTTTTCTGTTGAATAGCAGTGATATTTGCTCCAATGTCAAACTGTTGTTGTATCACTTCATAAGACTTAGTCTAGTATTATTGAATCCTTTTATGTGAACTTAGGATTAAGCAAGGTTTATAAGTATGGGAAAAACCCACAATTTTGATATCATATATCTATTTGTCATTTTATTGTGGAAATTAAGACAGAAATCTACATTAGTGATGTGTGTTTTGTAGGAAATTGTAGTGTGTAGTGTGTTTATTACTGCTCCAGACATGTTTAGCTGTATCCCTCCTTTATGGGCGAGGCTTTGAACTTTTTGAACAGCCACCAGAAGTCACTATTCTACACACATGTATTCTGGTGATCATTATTTATTTTATCATTTCAGCAACATATCGGTTAGATCGGCTCACCTCTGGACTGGTCATCTTTGCCAAGAATCACACAATGACCAACACAGTGTCCCAGCTGGTGGCCAACAGAGAAGTAGAGAAGGAATACGTGTGTAGAGTGGACGGAGAATTTCCTAGGTGGGATATTTGTGATATTTTCCCTATTGGGCAGCCTTAATTCTTAGCCACTCCTACAGAGGAGCACAATTGCTGGAAAACATTGGTGAAAATTGTATTTAAGTCTGTGTCTGGGTTTGGAACTTTAGACAGAATCCTTTTATCTGTGTGTTTATTGCTAGGCAGTTGCCAAGATTCCATTCATTTCCAAATGGACTCAAGACTTTGAAATTTCAAGTATAGCAATCAGGTGATTTTCAACTTGTACTGGGTTCTCTTTACTTCTCATCCCATTTCATGCATGGCCATGCTGACAAGCATGAAATTGAAAAANTGGAAATCCCATGATAAAGCCACTCAAATAAATCTACCTTTCAGTGGGCAAAGCCTACTACATTGTGGGCAAGACACTTTTATTATATTCTTTAAATTTTATTTGTAATTTCAAGTTAATTACAACCAGAGGAGCTTGACGTCATGCCAAGTTTTCTTTCAGGCAACATATGCTCTAGAAGTAAATGGGTAGCGATTTGTTTGTGGTGAGATTTAATTAGTGGATTGCGTTTTGGTCTCGAGATTGTTTGGCTTCTCAAGCACAATTTGTTGAAGAAATAATTATGTTGTCACATGTGCATCTTATTAATAAACAGGACCATGTGGGGCAGTTAGGCAGGGTTTCTTAAATCACGTTTTTCATCAGATTAAAGAGCTTATTGTTAATAATTCCTTTTTTATGTCAATTTTATCAGGAGTCAAGAGATAACAGTGGAGAAACATACAGAAAATAAAGTTTATTGGCAATGATATAACAAAAAATATATATAGCAATGTTTTGTAACAATTTTACAATAATGAACATCCAATAAACATGCAAGAAATGTAATATGAATATTTTTGTGGTTTTATCAATGTATAACATGCTAGTATAAAAGGAATAATTTCAAGCACTAGTATATGTGTGCAAAATAAATATCTTTTTTTCCCTTTTCCATGTAAGTGAAAAATGGGGCCATAAAAATTTTAAACCAAGTTCTGTCTTTTAAGCTTAATTTCAGCCAAAAGCCCAATAATTGTGTAAGAGTATAACATGTACTAGGGGAAATAACTAAATTAATACATGAGAAATGATCATGATCACGAGTTTGGGTGATAATCATAATTGGCCCTAAACTGGCCACATAATCACTAGATCATTATTAGATGTTAATCAAGGTTATTTACTATAAATTCATTTGCAATGCATCATCAGTTAAACATAATATCTGTTACAAACACGATCTTGTTACATGACATTATTTTTTAACCAGCAATGAACCTGGAGCTTCATAATTGCTTTTCAATAATAGCATGAAGAAATCCACAAGATTCAAGAAAATGGGACTGGCAGCAGGTCCTTGCAATTGTAGACAGGCTACAATGGAAAATTATTAGATGCCATTGGTTAAGTTGCTGTTACTTTACATGTACAATGATTTCTTTGGCAAAGTATCAGTAGTTTACTACTATTATTGTAACAGAAATAATTTGACATGATGTGGAGAAGAGCAGGTAGAAATTACCTTACAATGGGGGGTCTTGGGTGTCCTAAGGAATGAAAACTGCCAAGAAAAAAAAACATATTGCCAATTAATTTTTTTTAAATCATGCATGTACAATGCCATGTGAACTAGGAGTTTTTAATATGTAACACCGTCATGCAGATTAAATTGAACATACTAGTATCTTGATCTAAATAACATTACCAAGGAGTTGGTTTCACAAAATATCTCCAGTCTGAAAATAAGTCTAAGCTCAAGTTCTAGATAACCTCACAGTAAATGAAAATTATCAAACACTAACCAGAATACTTTAAAACCATTAGCTGATGGCCAACATGCAAGAGAGGCATGAAACACACTGAAGCAATTAAAACACAGGCAAGCACACTCCTCTTGTAACACGTGGACCACGAGTGCAATTATCCTTTTGTACAAAGAGCCAATTAATTATCAGTCCTGTGCAGTAAATCTGTCAATGAATAATTATTTCAGATCCTGGTGAAGTAAGTTCAAATTGGTAATTGAAGTATTTCCCTGTCACTGAAGCCAGCCTAAGATTTGCCTGTACACACTCACCTGCTGGCTCCCTTCACCTGGCAAAATACTTGAAAGACTTCTGAAAACCTTCATTATTGGTGTGAACATTAACGTCAAGAGCATGAGATAATGACTGGTCAAGTCCTATAAAAAAGTCAATCTTCATCAAGGAAATCAGCCAATCTTCTCAGTTAGAATGCAGCCGAGTTGTGTCAGTGATCTCGTTGTTATTTAAGGCACACAACAAGTGTATAAGTAAGACCTTTACAAAGCAAAAAAATTTCCAAGAAAATTCATTTCTTTGCTATATGAAACTTCACTGTGCAATGCATGCCTCCAACTGTCAAATGGCTAGGGTAGAGGGACAGCAGGAAATGGGCATTCTACTTGTCTGTATCTTCAACTGTTCCCAGGACCTGTAATCTGAAGTGCAAGCATTCTCATTATTAAAGTTGTTAATTAAGTGTTAAGCCATATCCTTGAAATGTTTCTTGGACACTTTGTGAGATTTTCTATCTTGATTAAAAATGGTGATAATTGTCAGACCAGTGCCGTATGTGCTAAATTTGGATTGTTATTTCTATTATTTTCATTATACCCCCAACTGGCTATAATAGCTTCAAGCACATACCCAGTATGCTAATAATTAGAATTTATGTTTTTCTGATCTACATCTTTTTTTTTATTCAGCCTTAATCTGCATGGACAAGAATTGTCAATATCACTACCAAAATGAAGATACAAGACATGGTCTTGTTGAAGCAGTTTCAGAAATATGTTTGTACAAAATTGGTCAATTCATAACATTTTCACCCTTTATGACCCTTAAAACAAGAGATTCGTCTGTTCAGAGTTTTGCTTGGTGCATTACTTTGAATGACAAATGCTGCATGCTTAACATTCTTTAGTGTTTTAATTGCATGACTTGTACTTTTTTTGTTTGAACATCTAATGAAATTAAGCCTGGACCTAAGAACTGCCTCTCATGTCTGTGATTTATTTCACATCAACAATCCTCCCCTCTCTCTTTTTCTCTCTCTTTCTCTGTGATAACAGCATACTGGAGAAAAAAATGACAAGCACTTGAAGCCTTTTCTCCTGCAATTGCACCATGCATACTAATTCAAGTTCAAACTGACCCCTTTTAAAAAAGTATATCCCCTTTAAAATAATCCAAAAAAGGTGTCAGTATTATAGCATAATAATATAATTTTGCGAAAAATTCAACTTGCCTAAGAACAGGGTCTTCCATCATTTCCAGTTTATCCCTCAGAACCTTCAGGTCATCGGCACACTGGGTCAATTCCTGGTCAGTCGTGTTGAGGTCAGTGTCCGAGTCAGACATACTGACCGCAGAGTAGAGGTCGACCAATTCAGAGTGTTTTTCGTTTGCCTCTATCACCATGGTTTCAAAGCATTTTTTAAAGTTACTAGCATCTGGCACCTTGCCTTCCTGGATGTCATAGTATCTGTAAATGACCAAAAAATCTTTTATTTATAAATTATGAATTAGTATACCAAACAAAATTTTGGAAATTCTAGGGATGGGGTTGGCAAATTATTATTTTCTTATAATTATTACATGACTTTGAAAAAAATATCCTAGAAAAAAATTGAGCAAATACGCATTCCTTAAAAAGGGCAATCTTACAAACAACATGCACTTTTGCTGTCTTTATATATATAAATATATATAATTTTTCTCACAGTCGTAATCTTCTTTCCAAGTGTCTTGATATCCACTCATAGTCATCTGGCTCTTCTGAATCCCAGAACCTCCACAAATATTGATAGAAAAATCTAGAAAAGAATTCCATGATATATATATATATCTGCATCCTTGAAGGTGAAGCATATTTCAAGCCCACTCCCATTACCAGCATACCATTTCTAAATGAATATGATTTTCATGCAACAAGGAGTGAAAAATGAGAGTTTGAAAAATGAGGGTTCATCACTTTCTCAGAGGCCTGGGGCAAGATTGTAAGAACAACTTAAAATAGTTTCAGAGCACTTTTCTAAAAATGCCTAGAAGACGTTACTTTCCACATTAAAAGGTAAGAAACCAATTTTCAGTGGTGCTGTGATTTTAAATTGATATTAAAATAATAACCACGGTTGATATATTTCCCAAGAGACAACATGACACCAATGGTTCACATATTTGGACTGAGAATGGTTGTCTTTTTTCTGGTCCTGCTGTTGTCAGATAAAATCAATTATATTTTTAGAAATTATAAAAAAAGGTAATTAGAATGACAGTGAACTTGTTTGGGCTGGCAGTTTTCAAATAATGTATTATACGTAGGGGTGGGCAAATGACAAATTTTTTTTTAAACAGGTGGATTCCATGGCCATTTTTGCTGCTGAACGCAAATCTGACAATATTTTTTACCAAAGCTAATGATTTATATTGGTATCTGCTATTTGTTTGTTTTATATTGTTTGTGAAAAAAGGCGGGAAATGGCTTTTTGGTCATATTTTCACAGTAAAGTACATAAAAATGATGTGTAATATGTCTTTCTATATGTTTTGAGGGTTGCTGAGTTCAAATATAAGCATATTCAAGACATTGGCAATATTGTTAGGGTGACATCTCTAAAAATATGTTATTTAAAACAAACATATACATAAAATACACACTTCGAGCTTAAGATAAATATAAATAATGGCCATTATGTACATACTGAATTCATGGATTACAGTTTGGTATAAAAACAATGCTGAAAATACCTTCATGGATGTGTACCAACAAATTTTATGCTGTATAATTTTCCTTTTCTTCAGAACAGGTTAAACTTTGTCAGGTGACATCAACCTCTTACAACCTCTAAGCTCTTGACCTTGGAATAGTACTTAGTTTCAGTTGCATAGTTTAAGAGTATCTCACCACCACCATGAAAGCATCAACAAGAAATACACTGAGACCAGAAGGCACTGTAAAGCCCCCTGTCACACTTATTTGGAATCTGAAGTAATCAAGCAGAATGAGCCATAATGAAGAATTTTCAAAATTCGCGCCACATTCGTTGGGTAATATCAAATTGACCTTAATTCCAGCAAGAATACCTCAGAATGCGCTTCGAACCCACCTGGAATGATTCGTGCACATTTCGATTGTATTGTATTAGCTCTCAAATGCAGCTCGAATGTAGTTGGAAGACATTAGGAATTTTTGTGATAAAATCTTGTTCAGGGATGAAGTTAAGCCCCATATGGATTGCTAACTAATCTCAAAAAAGCTGTTAAATAGATGATTAAAGCTTTGAGTTGCTTATGCTTATACATTGCAACCAAAAAATATAAACGCCGATATTTCATATTTTCAAGAGTTTTTTCATTGTTTCAAAGCAGCACAAAGACAGATACATTAATGAATAATTAGATGCAGGAAAAAACTCATTTTCGGTATCTGGATGGTAATAAAGAGTAACAATATCCTTAATGCTCTGCTACTGAGTGTTCTACTGTAAATATTCCCGTATGTAACTAACATTATGCTATTCTATATGTCAAAACTTTTCAGTTTCATGTGATCCTTGAACAATATTGACCATATTTGTTGTATTTTTGTTTTTCCTAATTTAAAAGCCACAGTTGCATATAAACATTTTGTATTTATGTACACAGTAAAGGTGATTTTGGGGTGATTTTTACCTCAAAATGACCAAAAAATCCTCTTTTTAACCCAAAATGAAGTGACCCAAGCGAAACAATGTATCTATTTGCGCTCATTGATCATGAAATCATATGGTTAGACATATAAAAAGCCATCTTTGAACTGATATTTAAAGATTTACATGAGAAATATGTGATTTGAGGGAGCGTTTGGTGGCCATTTTGAAAAATCACCTGATACCAATATCAGATGTAATTAAAAATGAAAATACTTATTAGATTTGTATTCAGCAGCCAAAATGGCCATAGAATCCACTTGTCTGAAATTAAATTTCCCAAAAAAGCTTTCATTTGCCCACCCCTATATAATACTTGTCAAGCAAAGATATACACATATCTGTCACCGGCTTCATATACTTAGCTATTGGTTCCAGGTAATTGATTCCCTCATCTTTGATGGGTTAGATCTCATATAATGGCCCACACACACACTAGCATATGCTCACGCGCGCGTGCATGCACACACACACACACACACTATCTAGCAGTATATACCTGGCACTGTCTATGGCTTTAGCAATGGGTTCCAGGTAATTAAGCCCCTCGTCTTTGATAGGATAGATCTCGTACAGTGGCACCACGTTCATCATGTCCATCCGGAGCCAGGTGTAGAACTCACACTGGGTCATCTTGGGGTTGGTACAGGTAAACGGTCGGACCAGATGGACCTTGGCATACTCTTTGTCCAAGTAGATTTTCCGAACCTGAAAACCATAAGTGTGGTGTAATAGGATTTTCATTTCCCAAGCTTGTGTTTAGTGAAAAGAACTTAATTAAAAAAAGATAGTGTTTAATAATGTGCTATGACTTTTAAAAATCTACAGTCATGTTTGTGATACACACATGCTTTGTTACAGTATCTCAAAAGAGGCTTAAATGAATTATGGTTTTCTCTGAAAAGTAAATAAACTTAAAATGTGCAGTATACATACTTGCAGCAGCTATTAAATTTGACTCTTGTTTTTTGAAGCCATGTTTAATTATCACAATTTCTATCTGAAAGGATTGTTCAAGAATAAACTTGTTCAATTAGCCAAC
>NW_019775901.1:0-32362 GCF_001039355.2 Lingula anatina | reverse complement strand
ACAATTTTTTTTTTAAAGGTTTTTTAAAAAAAAAACTTTTTAAATTACCCCCCCCCCCCCCCCCCCCCCCTATACCAACACAACTTGTCATCTTTCTTTTCAATCTGTAATGTTCCACTGGTATCTGTAACATGCCAGAATTTTCTGTAACATGCCAGAGGCAAAATTGTGATAACACATACATGCCAGGAAGGGGAGAAAAACCACCCAGGTACTCTACAGCCTCCCACTTGCACGAAAAAAAATTAGTGCAAATGCCACATTACCGAAACAAGAACTTCAAACATTTCTTCAGAGCCTTCTTCATCCTCCTCACTGGCTATACAACTTGACCACACTGCTTTCCAGGGACACGGCCACATTGCCTCCATCATGTGCTCCTGGAAAGCCTGGTGTATGTCCTCTGGGGCACAGTCCACTAAATATAAAGATACATATGTCCGCAACGTTATAGCCACTGAACCCCCAGCATTTTTGACAAAATTAAGGTTTAGTTATTACTAATATTGATGCAACAGGGAGAAATTTCCAGGCTTAATAGTTTATTAAAATTCTTACTCCTACCAGTGAATGCCCATTACATTTTAGAAAAATTGGTGATCTGAATGGCTAGTAAGCTGAAAAGTTTATGGGGCATGTACATGTACTGTACACATGGAGAATTTTTTGAGTAGGTCATTAAAATCAGTGTAAAATTGGTGACTGAACCCCATAGAAATGATTACCCCTGACAGGTATTCCTTAAAATGCCTATGTTACCTGAGGCACAATCATATCTCATAATTCTAGGAAATGACACGCAATGCACACACACACACACACGCACACACACAAAAAAAGAGCATTGCCAGGATTTCAGTTAAGTAATATACTGAGAAAAATAAAGGAAATAGTTTGAAGAGCATGTATCCAGCCATTTTCACCATATTCTTCTTCTGCCCACTGCCAGATCAAAAATAAAAGCCCTCCCCTCCCCCCTTTTATTCATGAATGTTTTTTTTTCTCTTTACCTCTCCCTCAAAAATTACATTTTCAATAGTGCACTTTTGGACATTTTGAAGGACATGAAACAGTCTTCTGAGGCCCATAGTATTAATATTTTTTCTCCTTAAAATAAAGGAAGGGGACTGAATAGCTCTCTTTTGTCATTTACCCGGGTAGTTACTTGTACGTCCTTGAAAATGTGCCCCTTGCTAGGCCAATATTGCCAAACGCAACCCCAATCTACCTTAATTACCTAAAATATTTTTATAAATCTTGTATCTATCTTCATATTTAAGATGGTGGAAAGTATAGAAGGGAGGTAATTTCACTTCCACGTTCTTATTTTCATCCTCAGCAACTTCATCCTCTGCTCCATCTTCTTCATCTTCTGAACTGGACATTTCCTCAGTTTGTGATTGGCTAATTTCCTGAATGCTGGGATCTGATTGGTCACTGCTTACCGACGTAAATGAGCTGCCACCACATTCTGCACAGCAACATTTACTTTCATTGTTGGTGTCATCTGAAAAAGAAAACGTACAATGTATAAAGAGTCAACTCTAATGTTAACAGTTAGTTAGAGATACTTGAAGATTCAAGTAAGTAATATTTATAAGATTCAGTTAATACCAGAAAAAATATACATTATAAAAACTAATTCTTTAAGTTCAAAGGTGAAAAGCAATACATAATCAATTGAACTCCTTTCCTGTTTGCAGCAGTAGCTACTCCCCTTTTTATTTTACTTTTTTGAATGTTAATGCAGCTTTCAATGAGCATGAGTCAAATATTTTATTCTTTCTTGTGAGGTTACTGTTACAGCAGTATTTGCCCTTCCATTTCATTAAACATTTTGCCACTTTTTCATTTAAGTGATAAGCTAAAGAAAAATAAGGATCAAGAAAATTGACCTTTTTTGGATGCAGAACTAGACATAAAAATTTGCAAATACTTGTGACATCATCATCAGCAAAATAAACAATGCAACAATATTAAAAAAAAAAACTCAAATTTGTAAAAGTAATCCAATGAAGCTGATTTTCTTAAGGAGCTTGTCTTATTAACTTATTACCAAAAGATACATGCAAAAAATCAATTACTTTTGTAAAAAAAATAATCTGATCATACTGATTTTTGAAAAGGACCCTTCTTTTTACCAATGAATAGTGCTGAATCAGTAAATTCAAAGTAAAACAAAAATACAATGTGTCAGGCACAGGTGGCAACAGCTACATAATAGACAGACACAGTTATCAGGATACAGACAGACACATGCAGTGTCTATATACAGAAGCACTCTGTGATAAATCTGGATTATTCCCACCTTTAATGATTATGTAAAATATTGTCTCATACATGTCGCTGTGCACAAATTTCTCTTCCAACTCTTACCATGGAGCAGTTGGGCCAATTGACCGAGGTCCACGCAATCCCTTCAACATGCTCTTCTCTTTTATCTCTTTCAATACAAATTTTAGGGCGATTCCCATTAATAGCCAATTTTATTACATAATTATTAAACCTAGCAAATTACTTTTCTTCAAATATATTGAATTTATGAATATGTAAATATTAACCCATTTCACTGTAGTTGGAATGATTCATCTGGCAGCGGCAATTGCTGCATGTGGATATTTCCAGTGTTTCATTATGGGAGTAGCTGACTTCACTGTCACTTATGGACGTCAGAGGTAAGGAGGGCCTCTGGTTGCGTGGTAGACGTGCCTTGTCTGAAAAGAAAATGTGTAAATGTATGCTACCTGCGTTTGAAACTCCCTAAGATTCATATTTTCTTTGTCTACATATCCTGCAAAGTTACTTTTCTTTCCAATTCTGACCTTATAAATGATAACTAAAACTCTTAAGTATATAAGTGCATGACGTTGATGTTTCCCTCAGAAATGTCAAGAAGACATTGCTAAATATTTTATATAAGAAAT
Source organism: Lingula anatina (assembly GCF_001039355.2). Next base: position 29,438 of record NW_019775901.1, on the reverse strand, counting down.
GGTACAAGACAACAAATCCAAACACAGTGATTGGTCGAGCAATGTCCATTTGTGGGCAGGAGGAAATTGCAAGACAAATTCCAGATTGGATACCCCAAGGTCTGTAATTCAAAAAGGGTCAACCAGGGAGGGCTAAATAGGACTATATTCAAGGTTATTACAGTACCTTCCCAGATCCAAAATGAAAATTTGATAATTGCCTAAAAAGGGCTTAAGAAGTGTATTGGAAAGCTTCACATGGTTTTCTGAAAAAATTTNAGAGCGCGGCATTTTACGGTCTACGTATACAGTACATGGGTTATATTTTGCGACTGTATTGAATTCATTCGAAATTACTTAACTGATTTGAACACACATTTCACGTTATGGCAGTCTAGTGTAGAAGTATTCTATAATATCATACTCAGTATAAATAGTTTTATGGTGTTTTAGGTACGTTATAAAATAACAAGGTTAATGACCTTATCAAAGATACAAATGATCATTTTCCCCAACAATAGCCTCTCGTCTATCAAACGAATAGTCTAATATTTTTTTTAAAAAATGCCAACAATAATTATGAATAAGAGTAATATTTTGATAAAAATATGAATAAAAACGATGAGGACATTACCGTAAGGTGTTTTCTTTCCAGTTAACAGGTACTGATGAGTCCTATTGGTGTGCCGTATTTCGCCCTCGTTTACCGCAGAATCTTGAATGCCACTGGTTTCCCGCTTTTCATATCTCGTATCACTACGCTCAGCATTAAAAGTACCTTTTATAAATCACTGAAAAATTCATCTATGCCAACAATAATTAAGTAACAGTGGAGGACATCATTAAGATACGAAGTAAATTCACGCATTCAAAAGCATTTCAGTTCATAATTTTTAATTGAAATAGAAGGACTATATTTCAGGCTCTGTGACCGATACAACTAAGACCTTTGACCTTTTATCAGTAGAGAGCTTTCGCACCTGTACGTTTAGGCGAACGACTACGTTTAGGTCATCATATTTTGCTGTCTAGTGACGTGTGCACATACGGTTAGAGAGAACATTATCCGCAGCTAGATTGCTACCCGTCAATGAAAAACGGTTTGACAAATCTGCATAATTTTATGAAATCAAGCCTTTCGAAATTGATCGTTTCTCTGCTAAAATCATATTGGACATATTATTTTTGCAATGTATGTGAAACATTTTGTATCTGTTATTTGCGTCTATGTTTTTGTTACTATTGAAATATAGGTTAGGCCACACTTTTTTATTTTTATGGATGACATCCTCTGGGGACCCCAAAGTCGGTGCGAGCGGGCGAAAAAAAAAAAAAAAAACCAAAAAAAAAAANCATAAAATTAAAAAAGTGTGGCCTTATACCCGTAAAAAAGGCCAGTTCCACTGATCACAAGGCAGTCAGAACTGGCCTTCCGCACGCGTGACTGATTGTATTATACGACTGTTAGGTCATCATCTTGTGAGCAGTTGTTACGAGTACACATGCCTTTATAAGTGGTCTATAGACTAACCGTCAGCACTTGACGCATATCAAGTAGGATATCCGCAAGGTAAGCGCCGTTTAGTAAGATACTACTAGTAGCTCTATTTTCTCCATTAGTTGACAGGAGACATGTCTTCTAGACTTTAAAGCAAATTTTATGAAGCCTTTTCGCAAGTCACATGTCGTCCTGTTTTGTGTATTTGAATGAATGTGTACTCTGAAATTTTGGGATGAGAAATAGGCCTACAGGCATCAGCTGCATGGCCGCCTGCATTTATTAAAATCTAAAAGATTAAAAACAACATGCTTTATATCATTCAGAATGCCGACCGAACCTACATGTACAAGCAAATTGCCCACATGTTCCAACCAAAAAACAGTGCCTACTCGATTCTTCCCTGCTCTTGATGTTCTTCTTCTACGTGAAGTAGTAGCAGCGCAACCCTCGTCAAAAGCCACTTGGGATATAGTGCATAAAAATGTCAACGAAGCATTGAAGAACGTGAAACCTGATAGCTTCGTCACTCTCCGAGCTTGTAAGGATCGTGTGAGAACTTTACAAGAAGCACACAGGAAAGATGAGATGGCATCTCTAAGAGCGTAAGTTACCTTAACACTGAAAAGATATCGTATTGAAATGTAATCCAAATCCCCGAAGATCTGCATGCCCCCTCCTCCAATTCTATGTATACATTTCATTTTCCAGGGATATTGATATTTCCAGGCCTAAATGGGAGTATGCGATGCCTTGCTTTTTATCATCCATTAATACACATTTTAATTGATTTATCTTGTATGTACAGTCAAATTCACTTTAGACTGAAATGCCTAACGTGGATTACACTCTAAATATGTGTTTTTAGATACAAAAAAATTTAAAACACTTTTTTGTAACAGATTTTCTGCCTTCCGACCCTCATGACATACTGCGGGCGATGGGAAAATTAATTAGTGTGAAATACATTTCGAGTGTAACCAGACCAGTGTTGCACATAACCGGGGAGCTTCATGTACTTTTTCATTTCAATTTCAGGTCGGGAACAGCTGAAGAGTACGATGAGCGGACTCAGTTGCTCACAGAGTTGGCAAACCTTGACGAAGAAAAAATGGTCAAAAAGCAGGAAGATAACAAGTGTACTGATGATAAGGAAACCCAAGGCAAAGCGATCCGTCAGGCTGCAATGGAAAATCTCAAGGTTAAGAAACAAAAAGGCGACCTGGATGTGGTTGGTCATAATGAGGATAATCATGACCATTGCAATAAAAGTAAGGACAGCACATCTTTCTATACATGAAATTGTCTCTAATAGCAAATATTGATTAAAATTAATCATATCAGTAACAAAAACTGACGCTGCATTAATTGATGACACACTTATTTTTTCAGCTGAAAATTGCGACAACATACCGCCAACTAAGAAGCGCCGTACTGATTCATCAGCAGATTACGTCAGTTACCTGAAAGACAGGTTGGCCTTCGAAAAAGAACGCTTTGAATTAGAAAAGAAAGAGCGAGAAGCTCAAATTGAGAAAGACAAACATATGATGGAGATGGTTATGTCTTTGGTTAAAAAGAAAAACTGAGCTGACATACTACTAGTAGGCTCTTGCTGCCTACAACATACACATAGGCTGAATCTTTGTTAAAACAGTAGTTTTATATTTCAAGATTTCATTTAAATAAATGTTTGCTTACTGTATGAATTTCAGTTTTTACTCTTTAATTTTCATACGCACAATTTACACCTGTACAGTTCATGCTAAGTAGTTCTCCAAGGTGGGAGGATCTAGTTAAAAATACCGACTCGTCTGATTGCCATACACACAGGTGTGGCAGTTGACAAAAAGAACACCTCCCAAGTAGTTTTTGCTACAGGAGACAACAGAACTTTTAAAGTCTTTCGAAAGTCCAGGAAGGCAAAGACCCGCGTGCAGCAAATATTACCTAACCTGTCAACAGCGGTAGGACCTCATTTAACGTCTCTGCTCACAGCACGGGAAACACGTATCATCCTATTGTACAATTCGACTATCCGTAAAGGCTAACCGGGTCTTTCTGCGAAATCACGAAGAAATAAACGTTGGTCACTTTGCGGTTACGGATAGCTAAATGTAGTCGGTCACCTAAACGTGCAGGTGCGAAAGCTCTCTAGTCATGAAAAGGAGGCTGGTTCTAGCTGTGGAGGGCTGATGGTTGGCGGTGTAATGACAACTTCGCACGTCGCTGAGTATCAAATAACGTGCAAAAAATGTGCTATACCGAGAGAGGGCGGGGAGCGTAATGAGCGACGTTTATTGCTTTGAAAGGTACTCTATACGGGACTTACTCGCCGAAATGAATTGTCCTTGAGAATAAAAGCAATTTCTTCCTACTCGCAAATCATGGCTTGACCCGCCAATGAACTTGAATTCGATTATTTGTGCCATTTGAAATTCAGGGGCGGATCCAGAATTTTTTTTGACTGGGGAGGGGTCCAGCTTTTTGGGATTGACCGAGGCCTCACCCACATGGCGTCAGGTTCGGGGCAGGCTGAAGGGCCCCGATAAAAATTGGTGTTTTTAGAGGGCAAATGGCGCCGTTTTGTACGGTTTAGAACTATGATTCAGCTAGACGTTTTTTATCAAAAATCGAAAGGTGGGGAAGGGGGGGGGTCAGGACCCCACTGACACCCCCCTAAATCCGTAACTAAAATATAATGATTTAGAACGCCATGTCTTCCAGTACATTTCAGACGAAACTATCGACGCCAGGTACTTTTATTGAGGAGTTATGTAGCTTTTAAGGTCTGAATTGGAAAAAATAGTAGTCTTGCGTGATGTGTGGGCATAGAAATATGACTTCGGGATATTTTCAGACGCGTACCGTGTACATAAAAATGTATATAAGCAGATAGCAATGTATTTTTTCGTTTTTGGAATTTCTCTTATTATAAATTAACTAATTTGATGTTGACATCAAGGAGCGATATGGCAAAAGTGATGTAAAACAAAATCGTTGAATAACTTGTAGAGGTTTGCCAACGAAAACAGACAACAACCCACAATTAAATAGATTTTAACAGTGGAAACACGTACATCCCAGAAATGTATCACTAAAGACGATTTGTATATAAATCTGCTGTTCATGACCATCAATAATATTCTAATGCAAGTACTTATACACTGGCATGGTTATTGTTTGTTTTAATGGCGGTGTACCAGGATAACATAAGAAAACTGAAGATGGGTATTTGACGCTGAATAAAGATGGTCTTTTCTCAGTAAAACAGAGCTAATTGGATACATAAGAGGTTTCGAAATTCCAGATGGCTTTATAGCGGTATCAATAATAATGATCATCATGAAGGTATATTACTGGTTCATGTAGATGTGTTGCGGCAGCAATCACTGTTCAAAGTCAATTTAAGTTCAGTGGGAGTTGCTGGAGTCTCAAAAAACGATTATTTGAGTCTTAATAATTACAACTGTACAAGAGATAAAGCTAATAAGCACATTTATTTAAGACAAGGACAAGATATACACTGACTTTATAGTGGCATTATTAGCCTTGCCTCGTTGCGCCCTAGAATTATGTTAGTCGTTTTGCACGTGGGGTTTATTTTAGCATCAAATCATCAATTATCTCCTTTCCTGGAAAATGTACTCTTTTTTCTTTTACTAAACAATCCATTAAAGTGCGATATTAATTGTGATGTTAATTTCAACATGCTAATAAAATTGAATCTTCGAGATTGTTGTAACACACAGGATTTGTCCCATTAGTTAGAGTTAGGAAAACGGACATCGAAAACACCCCTCGCCCTTTGCTACCTTGAACCTTACTGGAAAAAATTGTTTTTAGATAAATTTTGGTAAATTATACCCGCTCTTTGACCGAGTCTCCATACCAGGATACACCTTTCCTCAAAGGGCTATCATCAGCAGACTTCCATGCAATTAATGAAGTGCATAAAAACAGCAACTCCAGGATTCTTCCCCAGTGGAAATTCGATCGTCGCACTTTGATGATATTCATCAGAAATGCAACGTAGAAACGGAAATGGATCTTGGTACGGTTTTATTCTTTTATTATTTGTGTTTCAAGGCGATACTAGCGCGTGTCCGTGGGGAGAAAACGGTCTGAAGCCGTGGAGTGACCCACAGAGCTGGCCAGAGAACTCTGTGAGTAGCCATTAGTTAGTTAGTTAGTTAGTTAGTTAGTTAGTGGAAGCGCAGCTCCTGAAATAGCTACAAAGTGATTTTAAATTGGATATCTTATATCAAATCGGAATGACTATGGATTCATTTTTGATTATAATATAATCAAATATACCATTTTGATTGACCTGCCTGGTGAATAATAGAAATTCGTCAAAAACTTCTATAACAAATTTCAGATCCACACGATTTTAAGTAGTTTTTTTTTTTGCATACGGCATCCTTTTGCCTTAAAAATATTAGGAAGTGTGTTACTCTGCGCTAGGACACTTGAGTTTAATGTACATCAGATTGAACTTGTACTAATTCACGTTTAACTACTGAGGTCTGTTTAACAAAAGAATTTTAGACCTAAAGTTGATTCAGACTTACACGCCAAATTTTTGTCTAGTACGTGTTACTCAAGAAAAGTCGTTAATAGTCTTACATGGTGATAAAGTGAATTTTCTAATTTGTTAGACCAAAAGCGTTTTACGAACGATTAAATAAGGCGCGGCCCACTTGAGAGCATGTCAATATTTTATTGCTCTGCCCCTGGGACGGCGCGCGTGGGGCGGGGGGGGGGGGGGGGTCCATTGTCCAGTGCACACAATATGTGATTCGCGGATCTGTTAGTCCGCGGATCAGATTGGCTCTTAACTACCCTGAGTGTCAGAGCAACGTAAAAGCTAGCTTGTTAAATATACCATATGATGGAGTCGCTTTTACTAGCTCTGACGAACAGCGACAATCTGAGGGCGTTCTTCTTCAAAATTTTGGAAGTCACACGTCACAGCTGTGTCCGCCTGGATCCATATTTGGAAGTCATAAGTCTCGTACGTCACAGGTTTGGCCGCCTGGAGCTGCCTTTCCCGCCTTGCGCTGAAGTTATCTCGTAAAGACGAGACAAAGTGCCTGACTCGGAGTTAGAAGTTTGAATTAAAAATATCTTGCAGTCGAAGGTCAGTGCCACAATACAAGCACCATTCTGCTTTAAAAACTGATTTTGGTGTAGACATTTGCGCAGCCCTTATAGTGGTATCGGGCATACAGTGTAGCTGTCAAATTTGGCACACGGCAAGCACGTGTATTGTGCACGTGTATATCTCAGGACTGAATGTTCTTTGATAAGCAAAAAATACAAAAGCATTGGATATATCTTTTCTTTTCGAAGAATATTATTTATTTTTTCACTTTACATCTTAAATACAGCAAATAAAATTAAATAAAGCAGAATAAAATCTGTTTTACGTTTCATTTTGGTCTGATGACATTCAACTGTAGATTCACTGCGGAGCAGTTCAAATTGATTGATGGAAGTGTAACATGGCCGCTGTTCGCTAGAGCCGGTATTGCTGATATGGGTTATATATGAAATCAAGATCGAGCTGGCAATACCGGAATCTAGAACCTAGGGTACTCTAAACGGACCCTCTCATTAACAGTAGCGTATATGTATCTTTTCGAATGAACACTTGTGTAATGTACCAGTGTTTCCAAGTATGGTTTTTATTTGACACAAAAAAGTTTGTTTATTCAGGTGCCCACCGAGGACAGTGTTGTCATCATCGAAGACGGGTTGTCCATACTGCTGGACACGTCACCCCCTCCTCTCAAAGCAATAAAGATCAGACGTGACGGGCGTCTGATATGGGGGATTAATACGGAAGGGACTGATCTACATGTAAGCACTTACTACATACTGATTGCCAATAACGGATCTATGATTATTGGGTCCGAGGAATGCAAGTATCCAGCGGATAAGAAGGCTATCATTACACTTAGAGGTAAGAAGATGTTCTTTTTCTGTTGGGGGAGTGGGCGGGGTTCAAGCGAAAAATGCCAAAACAACGCAAGAGGTCTGATAGGACTATGAATCCGTTGAAACCCAAAAGTTTAGTATGTTCACGCAAAAGGTCGACGAAAAGACGAAAAAACGCAACCTCCTTATAGAGTATTCTCAGACTTTAGGGTTCTGGTTAAGTTCCTAACGTTTTTTCAGGGAAACGAGACGACATCCCGGACGTGACAGACTTTGGGCAAAAGTTTATTGGAGTAGACAATGGAAACCTGGAAATTCACGGTGCAGATAAAATATCCTGGACGAAACTGACACAGTCCGTTGTGAAACCTTCGACAGCCGCTGATGGACTCCTTTTCTCGCATGATGTAAGTACAAAACCAACTAAATTTTCTTCGAAGCAATTCTCATTCAAAGAACACTTTTTAATGTCCTTGTCTGTAAATAAGGACATTTATTGTCTGGGTCATGCCCCCATTTTATCCATTCACTTTTACTACTGAAGGTAGGTTATATCAGTTTTCACAAAGGCCAACAGCCGAAAAATTTTGTACTGGTAGAAATAGTCATTTGGATTGAAATTATAATTTTTACCCGTGTCTGAACACGTCAAGTATGTCTCTATTTCAGTTGGGAAGCAGCTGGGACAAATTTGACCGCGGTATATATCTTTATGAGTTCAATTACAAAAAGAAGGAGCTTGTTGCAACGAACAAAACCGTTTATGAGTCTAACGTTAGGCAGGACATAGAAGAAGATCTTCCAGCTAGAATCAGGGGTACGTTTGATTATGTTCGATCAACATTGCATGTCATACATATATGTCTGATATATGCATTGGTTTTTGGTCCGTGTTCTATATAAAAAAGGTATGCTTTGAAACCCTTCAAAAAGAGCATATTTTGATGTAAAATGACGTAAGTGGATCAAAATATAGGACGGGTTTCTTATGCCATTGCGAATCAATTCCTATTCTTCTGACCTTACTTTTTTTTTACTATTTTGAAATGTATAGTTTGGAGAACTGCTGATATATAGTCGTACTTCACACTTGCTAGAAATGACTTCCGGTCAACTTGCCATGTTGGCGGTTCGAGAAGAAGTCGTGCGCCCCGATTCCACTTTTGATTTGGAGCCCCTTCTGACGGCACTGGAGGAAAAGGGGGCCACACAGCTTAGGAATTTCCAACAAGGAGACGCGTATGCCGCCATTTTTATCAAAGGTAAATATCTTTCTATATTTGAAACTCCGTGTGACTGCGTGTAAAAAATATTATTGCATTAGTCATTTTAATGATGTTAATGATCTTAAAAGATTGTTTTTAAGAAACGGATAGGGCCTATGTGTTTCAGTAATATATACGTAGGATTTAATTTTCCCTTGTGCCTTTTCGACTTTGGTCCTTTTTAGTCTTCCAACCAAAGAAACATGACATAGAAAGATTTTATGAAACTCGTGTAGATATCAGAAAGTAAGGGAACTTGTGCAGAGTGGCAAAACCACGAAGCTGCGGCCCATCAATTTGGCTGCAAAATACACAATGCCTACCCTCTACCAGGGTCACAGATTGTTTTTTTTTTCACTAGATATTCACAGAAATGTCTCTGGTTAAATTGAAAGTAATTCGTCAGAGAAAAAGTTCAAATAATATAAAATGCGGTCCTGGTAGAAAGCATACAATGGCTTTGTTTTGACAGCCGGGCATATGGTATCATCTATTGTATGTACTGGAAGCATCCGTTTTTACACTGTGTCATTTCCTTAGCAGATGCAATTAGAGAGAGAGAGAGAGAGAGAGAGAGAGAGATAAATCACCTTTGACAACTATCCATATACATATAAGGGAATTTTTTTATCTTGTGAAAATGTTCTTTTCCTGCTTCTTGTACCCAATCTGTATCAGTTAACATTGAAAGGACTTTTAAAAAAAACTACATGTAGGCCTATTTACTCTTCAAGGCAACCGCTGTGAGTGTTCATATATGATCTCGAATTGTGCTATTTTCTTTTAGATTTAATGTAGTTTTTAAAATTAGAATTGTCCTTATCATGACATATGTACTAAAAGCATATAATTATCAAAGACTGATCCTTTTCCTTTTGACATAAAGATTATGAATATGTTAAAAAACATAATACAGTAGAAAATTGCACTTAGCTCTTCGTGTACTTGTTCATAATTTACAACTAAAATAAATAAATAAATCAGTTAGTAATTAAAAACTTTTTTGCAGAATTCTTACGTTTATGCTATGAGGAAAAAACTTTGTTCATTCTGTGTGTAGGCAAAGAAGAGGACACGGTTGAAGAACTGGCCCAAATGCGTGGACATGTGTTCACCGAGACAAAAATCTTGACCCTGACCATCAAAGGTGCGAAGTACATGGTCCAGAGTGGAAACAGTGTCAAACAACAGCCGAAGAGATTGACAAAGCAACAAAGACAGTACGTGCGATTTCAGGCTTTGGAACAGACTGATTTTAGAACCACGTCGCTGTTCCTTGCAGATGACGTTTCGTCGTGGAACGTAGGTAAGTTGACGAACATTTTAACTGCATTGTTTAGACCTTGTTCAGATAAACCCATCGAACTAGCTGAATCGATCTAATTCTGAGGGGGATTCTCGTTACAGAGCATTCAGTGTAATCACCTAATTGTATACGCCTCCTCGAGTAAAAGAGCTTTCGAGAGCCGATCGCGCATGATAGCTATTACCCCGTTCTTGGTCGAGGAGGCGTGTCAGACAATTTAGCGGATTACATTGACTGCACTTGAGCGAGAATCCTCGCAGAGTTGGATTGATCCAGCTTGTAGGATGGTTTTATCTGGATGCTCCCATAAATACCATTTTTTTTTTGTTAAGAAGCGGGCGAGAACGGTGGTCAAGATGCGCTGACATTGAAACTCACATCGGGGAGTCACTTATGTTATCAACACCCTTTAATGAAGGAGTCGAAACATAATTCGTTCCTCTTAGATAGAAAAAAGTTTTCATGTTGTCTTTTTAAAAACGATTTGCTCTATTCTTTTCGTTGTTTAATATATTTTTAAATATTAAAATATGCAGTTGAAGGCACTTTTATCCAATGTTCCATTTCGCTATGGATTAACTTTATAGTAGTAATAATGTTCGTGCATATAAAGATACACGAACGACATTTTATTAGTAAATAAATGCTCTCTCAATCTTCATGATACCACATTATCAGACATTGCTTTATGAATTAAATCTCAAATCACTTAGTTACACATCTTGTCTCTCGATGCAAATGCATGGTTAAAGAGTGTCGGATGCCTGCTGTTACAGTTCTGATGTCTGACATTATCAACACAAATATAACTTATTGTCGTATTTTGTGTATTGATGATATATTATTATTATTATTATTATTTCAAAGGGGATGAGATTCTGATAGGATCCACGGACTACAACTGGATGCAGACAGAAATAAGAACCGTCACAAATGTGAGGAAGACGAGAGTGGATTTAGACTGTAAGTTCATTACGTACCCGTCAATAAGCTGTTTTTAGATACACCCCCTCCCCCCATCCATCCACCCACCCACCCGTCGTCCTCTCCTCTTTACAAATTTTCCCAATCTCAATCCTCAGTCCTCTTGTATGCTGAATCAAAAACTTCGTTAACGATTATTGAATGAATCTATTTGGATGGTATTCAACAATTGATATATTCTTGTAGATTTAAAGATTTTTCCTGGATGGCAAGCAGTCTCAATTTTACGGTATAACTAGGCACGTCTGTATCACTCCATTTGTAGTAGATGACTATGTTTAGTTCCAATCATCCTCTTCCATTTATTATTATTATCTTTATTTTTTCCTTATATATCTGCCAATCTGTCTCTTTACTTGCCTTTTGCATCTTATTCATGTTCACGTTTTATTCCATTTTAAGTAATGATAATATAAGTTGACTTCTTTTGTTTCAGCACCCTTGTGGTTTGATCATTTTGGTGAGATGATTGATAATGTAGACGAACGCGCGGACGTCGGGGTGCTCACCAGGAATGTCGTCATAAGGGGGGAACGTGAACTCTCTTGTTATGGCGATAATCACTGCGACGTATTTGACATAGATATATTTGGAGGACACTTGAAAGTTAGTTTACTTTCCATAGGTTTTTTCTTTTATAAATACTTCCAATACAAAACATTTAATTGCATGCATCTGAAGCTGTAGGCTTATTTGTGGAAAAGCTTCAGCATTATGTAGCTTTATGTGATATTTACGTTTTAATTGCTGCAAAATCAATATCTCACGTAATATGGCTGATATTTGGATTAAAATTTGCCCTAAATTTCCCATATTGTTGCACTGACAGGTACATCACCATTTTGGCTCTGTCAACATTGAAGGCGCTGAGTTTGAGCACATGGGGCAGCATGCAGTTCTCGGTACGTATTAGCAAACTATTGAAAGTGTCTAAATTTTAAATATTTCTCCAAATGCACCAGCGAAATCAATCAAAACTCGTCAGATATAGCATCAAATTACCCTCAAGTCCTCAAGACGTTCCGTTTGTTGTTTTTTAAAAATATATATTAACCATAGGCCAGTGTTTACAAAGAATTGCTCCCAAACTCATAATATTAGCATTTCACACCTTTTAAATATTATACAATTATAAATTTTGGGTGGGGTGAACAATAACATTCTTCGTACTGACCAAAAGCAGATGGCTATAATTGTTTTATTATATAATTCATGTCCACATACATGTATGCACAGGTGTATGTATTTATCCATTAAATCAAATTCACTAGGAACCTACCCCATCCATTTTCACATGTGTGGGGACACCGACACGGCAGAGGGGGTGCCCAGTCCTTACATAAGGCAGAACTCTATCCACCACTCAGTATCGCGATGTGTTACCGTGCACGGCACCAGCGGTGTTCAGGTCAGTGTTTATGGCAAAATATAACGTCACAACACGTCACGGTCACGTCACTCTGACATCACAGAGCCATCGCAGTTGTGAGGTCATATGAAAAGTGCCATGTCATGATTGTATCATGTATGGGTTATGAAATTAAACAACCAACTAATGGCAAATTGACTTTAGATTTACTGACGCACTATATGTAAAATGCATGTTTTTAGTTGGCTTCCATGTAGAATATATCTAGATCTCGTTATTTTTCGCTCTTACTGTACATTCAAAAGACCTGTCAATGACCTCTTCTTTCACTTAATAAAAGTTTCGTTTATTTCAATGTTTTTTATGTGTATACAAGTTAATCCTCTCTACTCAAGATTTCGTATTTTGAGGGATGGCGGCATAACCGCATCCTATATGGAGGAGGAGGGGGTTTAGAGTGGATGATAAATCAGGTAGTACTCTCGATGACTGCATTCAGATTTACACATCGTACTAGCTGGGTCGTCCCAACTCTGCAGGGGATTCTCCCTAAAGTGCAATCAGTAGAAAAGCTTAATTGTCTGGCACGCCTCCAGAGCTGCTAGTGGTAAATAACTTTCGCGTGTTGATAATGCCGATTCCACGTATTGCACCTTAGCGACAATCTACCCCCCCCCCCTCCCAAGTTGCGCCAACCCAGCTAGTACGAAGTGTGAATCTGAATGCGCCTATTGATTAGGACTGAGTCCCTGACTGTAATACTTAAGGTCGTGGACAACCTGGCCTATCTCAGTATCGGCCACTGCTACTTCCTGGAGGACGGGTCGGAAAGGCGGACTGTATTCGATGGAAATCTTGGTACTGGGACAATGGAAGGGGTTCTCATTCCCACCGACACCGCGTAAGTAACGTTAATAATATATTTTTAGCTGGAAAATAAACTGCCCGTTCGTTGAGGTACAAGTAGGCCTATAAGTTACATGGGTCTTGTCAGCATGGGGATCTGTCAGAATAGATGTCCCTGTGGATTAAACTATTTGATCAGAGAAGTACAGTAACTGCCTCTCGAGGATTTGATAAAGATTGCTTCACAGAGGTCTTGAATAATTTTTTCGACGATTTTTAAAATCACTTGCCAAGTTTGTTTCAAATAAGGGTCTTTTCAAGTAATATTAGACACTGTAACGTTGACAGCAATATTGTTATTTGGTGATTCACCAGATAATTGGGAAGTAGGGCCTACTCCATATTGTGGAGGAAGACGGAAAGAAGTCACATTTCTTCGGATTTGATGACCAATATATTGAGGGGCTGATTTCACAAGCAAAATAAAAAAGAAAGAAATTAATGAATAAAACTTGTATCCCTTTAAAAATTAATGGAAACAAAAGAACGGAGGAGAGAATGAACTTTTTTTTTCGAAGATAACTTTTCTGTAGCTATGGCAAAAAATAAAGTATCCTGTAATGTTCCAAATTTGTCATGGAACACGCGCCTTCATACGCGTGATTTTGAACCATCGATAAATTGTCTTGGAACCATTTACACGCAAAAGTTCCTTTTTTGTTTTATCATGCAAATAATTCTGTCATTTGAGGGCGTGTTGTTATTTCCTCCAGGCCAGCTACATTTTGGATAAAGAGCCCGGATACTTACCTGAGAAACAACGTTGCTGGGGGTTCGGAGGTACGTTAAGATGAAGACCAATTTTTTTAAAAACACTAGTACCGTGCTTACACCCTTAGTAAAATGTCATTAGTTCAGACTTTTTTTAATGATTTCTGATTTAAATTTGAAACATATTTTAATAGTCCGGGGGCAATCTAACGTTACCCGTGGACAAGACTGACTGCATTTGCGGAACTTTTTATCCATTATTATCGAGTAATTTTTCCAGACCTCGAATTGACCACCTACTTTATTTTTGTATGATCATGTGTAACGTCATTGACATTGTTTCTTTGTGAAGTTTTAACTTAAATTAAAATCAGAATTTTAAGCCCAATTTCACCTCATCCTCATTCATGATTTCCAAACGTTACAAAGCAGTTCATTGCGTAGAGGGAAAAAATTGAAACTGGTGTTTTAAGTTTTGCAAATGCAATATACAGTATTTTCTCCGGAAAAGAAGTACTTGTGTCAGAGTAAATTTATGATTATGTTCATTCTACTCGCGCCCTTGTTTTTTGATAACTGTGATAAATATGAGGGGAGCGCATGGGTTCAACAAAACTTGTCGCTTGCGAACTTTGGTTAAACACACACACACGCACGCACACACACACGCACGCACGCACGCACACACGCACGCACACACACGGGCCAGCATCGCTGATTAAACAGTTAAAATTTGCAGGATAAGGGCATTTGGATAATCTTTCCCGAGTCACCGAACGGGCTTTCAGCTTCAATGGACCCTCCAGTGTGGGCGGAAGGCGAGGCCAGAAGATTTCCTGTGCCTCAAATTGAGAACAACGTGGTTCATTCCAATAGGGTATGTTATTTTTTGTTTTATATCTGTTGAAAATATAGCGCAGTTTTGGATATAGGTATTTTCTATGTTTGATTCGATTTTTTGTTCAGAAATTTTCCTTCGTCTTTAGATTTTGAAATGGTAATAAAAATCACCGTTTTTTTATACTTCACTGAATGTCCTTTCTTGGAGATTCGCTGAAAGATTAACTTTTGGTTGCAGTTTAATAGTATGGGCTCTTTTAAAACGCTGTAGGATATTTTACCTACATATACACTTGATAAATCGGGTCGCCGTCACGAAAAGCGTATTTTATATTTTACAGTATCTTTGACTTTCTATTATCTTTGTTAATTAGTGTTAATCTGCTGTAAGTTGAAAGGAAACTACATTTTAAGACATGATAACATATTGTCATTGTCAACCCGGTGAAATTTTCCTGTTTTCCACAGGACGGCTTTTTCATGGACAACAAGTTAAGCTCCACGGATGCTCTCCTTAAAGAAGGTAACGACTACAGACCGACGGAGGAGGTTGTCTTTAAGCGCATAACTGCCTTTAAGAACTGGAAACAGAATGTATGGATCAGAGGAAGCCCGCTGAGATGTGACCATTGTTCGTAAGTCTCATTACTTGGTATCGGAATCCAATGATTACACAACTTTTTTTCATAGCGAAAAGTTGATAGGATTTAAATCTGAACAGTATCCGAGTTGTATATTTTATCTTCAGTCCTGTTTTGATATATTGCAAAATGCCACGTGAATTTCTGTACTGGTCGTACTTTTTCTTTGATTATCCGAAAACGAGCCAGAAGAGCTGACAGTGTGACAAAATTTCGAAAGGCAGCACTGAGTTCATTAAGTTCTTTTTAAACAAATAAACTTCACAGAACTACAAAAGTGTATGTTGATATATACCTTGTGTATTTTCAGTTTAGCGGACAGCCCAAGAGGAATAACGTATGCTGTGTAAGTTGTGCATATTTTGTCCTTAAGTGTCTTATAAGACAAAACTCTCCTGACTGTGCCGCACCTCTGTAGAGGGCCGTACCTGCAACTTTGGTCCTGTAACAAGACGTGATAGTCATGCCAATTTTGCACCAGTAATTTGGTAATGGTAATTTTAACAGAATATGTACATATTAGTTTAAGCGGGTGCAACGTGACATAATGAACACTTCATTGGTTGGCACGTCATTTTGAATTGCTGTTTTGGTTCATCTGTTAATTTTGAGCTTTCAGTGCCGGAGGCGACTTGGTGTATTTGGTGAACAGTGTGCTCATTGGGGAATCGAAGAACAAGGGGGAGTCCGAAATTTTGAAGTCGGTTACCGGAGACGGAAGCACCAGCTACCAAAAACTAGGAAAATCTGTCCCGAATTACAAAAAACTGTAAGTTTGCATCGTTTCTCAAAACCATTGACAATTAAATTATATTTAGCACCTTAAAAACCCGCCCGTGAACCGAATAATCATGTTGCTCTGTTCCGTTCAGTTACACATTTTAAATGGCTTCGTCGCGTCACGTCATTCAGCATGCGAGAGACGCATTCAGCGGCCTCTAAATTCTTTTTCAGTGACACTGCATTTAATGGCTTCATCGTGTATGACGTCACTCAGCATGTTAGAGATACTCACTTCAGTGGATACGTCTCTGACGACTTCAGGCAAGGCGGAGCTTTAGGCTGGTTTAAGAACACCTTGGCGTTCTCTATGACTGTCAACAGTGTCGCAAACCTCACTTTCGATTTTGAGGATGACACGGTTAGTTCCTTTTATCGTCATTTCTATTTGGATTCGTGATCGTTTACCGTCACCTTAGTAACTTTTTTTAACTTTATAAACTTTACAAAAAAGTAAAAGAAAAGTACTATGCTGTTAATTTCGAACCTAAGGACTCTTTCAGAACAGATGATCCGTGGACTAATTGATCCGCCAACTAAATATGACCGACCCAACTTAAACGCAAGCAGCCTAATCCACTGATGGTCTCCCCGCCTCCACCTTCGTGCAAGGGTCGAGCAATTAAACCGGGGAGCCGAAATTTCATCCGTTTATGGGCACGTGTGGACGGTGGGAAGACCCTCAGAGGATAAGGTGGCGTGCTTTTAAGTGGAGTCAGCCATCCGCGGATCAGCTGTTCTGGAAGCGCCCTAAGTATCAGTTCAAATAGAAGTTGACGTGATTTGCGTCATATTTCAGAATGGTAACCGCGTATTCGATGGCGACGACTCAGGCGACTTTGGCACAGAATTCGGTGATCGAAATGGCGACAAGAGTGCCATTATACACGACTATGATGGCAGCCTTACAGGCCACGCAGGCGCCCATGTGGTGAAGCCAAGATGGTTCTACAACACTCATAACTGCTACAACGTTAGCAATTGGAACATGGCCGTGTGTCCTGAACGGTATGCCAAGGTAAGAAATCGTTCTTTTTTTAATGACTTCGTGCGCAAAAAACACAACTGCTTAGTGCTTCCTTATTTAGCAAGTTTATCACCAGAGAATGAATCCAGTTGTCTGAGCTTGTGTCTGAACAGTCTTCGGAGTTATAATCCTGCAGTATCTACCGAGGGTATGAAGAGCGTTTGTTGAAAAGAAATAGATTTACGAAACGTGCACTTTACGAACCGATTCAGTCGGATTTCTTTGCATCACCGTCTTTCTCTGCAGCCTTTTTACCGCGAAAAAAAGAACATGTAGTTTGATATGATTGTATTTTTTGCGATTTCAAAATAAACCCAATGGCTTAAGAAAAAGTTCAATTTAACAACTAACGACACCAATACAGGTTTTGTGATCAAGATCATTCGATGGAAAGGTTGAAACGTCATTCCTCGTCGGCAAAAACATGTCTTATGTCGTTTGTTTGGATTTTTTTTTACTTTCTTTGCACAAAAGAAGGTAAACAATCTACACAGATATTGTTTCCATTTTGATTCGATTCAGTAACACTGCTGTGTAGGAGCTAGCATTCTTAATTGAGTTTTAATCCAAATTTTAAATGTGATGGCTTCACTTCGCTTATCCGAATCATTCGGTGTACGTCGGTTGAATTCGATATTTGATTAGATGAGATACGGGTGTTTTTCAAATTATGAGTTAATAGTGTTTTTTAAATGAAAAGAAAAGTATTGAGAAAACAGCTAGTTAAAAAGTGTTTATGGAACCTTTTTTAAAATTCAGGTCCGTTTGAATTCAAAACTCGACGGGGATGCTTTGTTACAAGATCTTTTCGTGGTCAGGGACGATTTCCACGAACACCAAGAAGAGATCATCGGTGAAAAGTTAAATACGAACCATTTCTTAATGATAAACAACTACAACTACACCGTCCATTTTGATGGGAAAGTCGGAGACGAGGTCGAAATGACATTGGACGGTTTTGAAAAGTAAGTTTGATGCTGGCATTGAAGATGTTTTTATTCAAATGGACGCTTGGAATATCTGACTCACCGATAATATCGCAATACATATAGCAATGGGGTTTCAAAAATATTTACAGTATATTGGAATGGCGTGTATATGCGCAGCGTGTGCGCTTAATGTACGTGTGTAGTTTAACCACCTCCGCCACCGAAACAGGTTATGTTTTCATAGGGGTTGGTTCCTCTGGATGTTCATTCACACGATATCTCGCACGGGTCTTTACAAATTCTGCTGAAAATTTCCCGATAAACACATATACGGGAAGGGTAGAAGATAACAGTTTTGGCTGAAGCTCGCTCTTCAAACATTTTGTTTAAATGTATATAGCCCTTTTCTTGGCGGAAGTCTGCGCTTTTGGAGTGTTTTCTTGTTTCTAATTAATTATCGTCTAAACATAATTGTGTAAGCTTAGTGCCCATATATATATATATATATATATATATATATATATATATATATATATATATATATACAACATGAACTGTTCGTTTTATTTTCATTTAATTTTCTCACAGAAACGTCCACAGAATACGCCTGGGACTTTGCTTTCCGAACGATACGGAGTCATTCGTTATGACCTATGACAAGACCCCTATCGTAATGGCGGCAAGCATGGAGGAGTTCGAGAACGCCACCCAGACCGATCCTTACACTGCGTATTGGGACGTCAGCACAGGGTATGTCGTTTAAAAAGCAAAATGATGAGAAAATATGAATGAATTTTATTATATTAGAAATTTCAACAGTTTTCCGTTCACAGCATCAAGGCATTACGGTATGTTAGGAAATTTACAATCTTTATGCATAAATCCGATTTCGAATTTTTGAGTCACTCTCACAATGGACATGGAGCCTTTTTTTTAAATTAAAATTAAAATTCAATAATACACATGCAACGGTAAAATATACGGTTATGTTTATGGTAAACATAGTGATTAAAGATTCATAGATTGTTGACATTTCTAGGAAAATTAAAACCACCCAACCCCCGCTGTTACACGACCAGATAAAACCGATAACGAAATGGAATCTCTTTTTAAAACTTTATACAAGATGATGGCGTCACTGCAGCTGATAATACAACCAATGTTATTTAGTATTACTAACATCTTTTGCTGCATCACTCTTAGTTTATCATGGAAAAATGATTATTTTTAATATCTTGTCAGGTTACTCTTTCTGAGTTTGCAAGGCCTCGAGGAACGCGCAGAAAATGACTGGAACGCCTGTCCCAATAAAGAGTTGACGAGCCAATGCCCGAAAGTGAAGATTACCCGAAATGGGGGCGGAATGTTTGCGGCTTGCTACGAGCATGCGTACGGACCGTACATAGCCAGTACACCGGTACGCATATATATATATAAATATGTCTTTTTTTTCTGAAACAATGACCACCCTTTCATCAATTCTTTTATAAGCTTAGGTTAAGCGGCTGGCTTTTTAATAATGGCAGTAATGGCTGCTCCCCAACATACGTAAAGCATTGGGACTGTGGGAATGTGTCAAAATGTGTCTGAATGTTCAATGGATCGTAAAACAAGTGTTTACAGTGTGTTGTTTTACTTTCTTTCAGCCAGCAGACGACACTGCACTTACCGCGCCAGGTTTATTGCCGGCCACAAGCATGCCTCAGAATGTGAGTGTCAAAAACAGAGAAATTAATCTCACTATATGAGAAATGACTAATAGTGATTACTTGATATTTTCATTATAGACAAACGAGACATTTAATGGCCCCATCCCCAATGAAACTATCGTTCTATGTGGATCGATCTAACTCCGTGGGGACTCTCGCTGAATGCAATCAGATTTATATATTGACACGCCTTGGCTTGTTTCCAACATACTCGTATAATCAACAGCTTTTCTGTTTTCTACTGAGCGCCAGGAGGAGGCACGTTAATCTGATTGCATTCAGCGAGAGTCTCTGCGGAGTTGGATCGATCTACGTAGAATGATAGTTTCATTGGGAATTAGCCCATTGACTTATTCAATATAGCACAGACCTACTGATAAATTCATACTGTAACATGGTTCGAAAGGGAACATTTGTTTGGGAATCGTATTATATGACAATATCCCCTTTTTCACCCAGACGGATTGACATGCAATATTTTATACAAACGATTCACGCAAAATCCTTACAGTCGTGTTCAGAGTTGTGAAGAAGATGCTTCCACCGTTAAAGCCATCTATCCATACGAAAGAGATCTTTTAAAAAAAGTATTATCTGCCATAATGCAACTGAAATGTAGCACTGTGAACCATTCCTGTAAGTTTGAAAAAACAGACAAACAAACTGAACAAGTGTCACTTTTATGATGTTTGCAATTGCAGTGCACAGAATCATCTCTCTTGCCAATTTTGCAAAAAATGCTTACTAGCAATAGGTGTATCAGGTGCATTCAGGTGCATTCCTTGGAGTTCTAAATAGCTCCAAATTGACTTGCAATGCCGTAATTGTATCTGTATTTTCTTTATTTCTTATATTGAAGTTTTCTTTAAAGAACTTACGCGATACAAAGTATGTGGTGTAAGGAATGGGGATTTGATGTGGGTCTTTACCAAAGCAAGCAATATGCATTTTTATCGTAAAAGTTGGGTATGAGGGAATAACAGGAAGTCGTGTCTGTGTGGAGGGCAACTATCAGTATTTTGTCACTTTTCCATATTTACACCGTTGTAAGGTTGTCTGTCTTTACACACCTACCAGGCTTTTTTTGCTCTTTCTTAATTCCTCTCTGCACCGTGTTTAACACTCAGTTTAAATGTTTACTAGACATATCATTCGCAGGCGTGTCCATGTGACCATTTTCATTCACGAAAATTAATCATTTTACTCCTGACACTCTCTTCACACGTTCTCAACAGCAAACAGTATTGTAATATAATAATGAATTAATAACGATACTTTAAAACACCACTTTATTTTTTCAGGTTGGAGCTGGATTAACTCGACCATTTCTCATTCGAGAAAATCCGATTTAAGACAGACTGATTTATAAGAGGAATTTCCCCGATCTTATTCAGTTACATGTTATTTGATATAATTTGATCAATGCAGAGTTGGCTTCAGTGGAAACGACGGACCGGACTTTGGATTTGGCAGAATAAAAACAACCGCAACAGATGTTGCAGTTTTGGCATTCATTGTAGTACAAATATGATTATGAATATTAATGATAAATAGTTGCATTGCAAACCTTCTTGTTTATTGTGATTAATATGGGTAAAACGTTACTTTCTCTCTCTTTTGTCTGGGTTTTTGTCATTTTCTTGGAAACATAAATCAACATTCTAAACCGCGGCTGATGTCTGGTTTATGTACCTTCAGGCTATTTCTTCAATTCTTAACAGTTTTCACATCACCCGATTTAAGCTACCGTTTCGTTTGAAATTGTGCTATCGATTTTGCTCTCTTTTTTCCCTTGGAAAATCACACCCAATTAGAATGGATACGTAGTTATAACGACGTAGGCAAATACCTTCTACCTTCTACCTTGCTTTGTATTTTAACTTATGAATATATACAGGCACTACATACACGCGCATAAAGGGCAACTCCAGGAAATAAAAGCAATGTGAAATAAGCAAAATGTGACACGGTTACTGATAGCCGACTATGAAATGTCAATTGCAGTACTTGGCATTTGTCAGAAGTGACTAATTTGTTAGTAATACCGACTAAAAAACAGTAAATCATTGCATTTCTCTGACCAATTCCTTAGTCAGGTCAGAGTGACTTACATGAGTTACCCTGACCAGAAAACAAATTAAAGTTCACCAAAGCACTTTCATTCACATAAAAACAATGGGCTAATTGCGTAAAAGACTATATCTTCCAAGACAGAGTATGGGCGCAACAGACACTATGCAAATTGCACAATTTTTCTGCAGGGTCGGATAAAGAAGGATTACCAAGAACACAAACCCACGCCTAGTACACCTAGTAATTATTTCAGTAAATGGCTTTACGCGGAAAAAATAACAATGAGAAATGGTATTGTGTAAAGGAGTTACGGTATTATGAAATTGAAAAGTAATTCAGACAACAACATCAACCGTGATTAGTGACATACTTTCAGAACCTATTGTTAACTCACGTTGTTATTGCCCACTCAATATCTCGTTTCTTGGATTTTTAAATACATTCATGGGCCTCATATGGAAGGCATTTGAAGCATTTAAATAACGTATCTACAAGAAGTTGTGATAATGATATTCCATTCACATTAGCAGTCGTTCAAACTGCAAAAACTACTTTTTGTATCAACGAAAATTCAGTGAAATTGAATTGCAACAATGGGCATTTTAGTTCTTCTAAAAACGATTATTCAACTTGATTGTTTTCAATAATAACAACCTAACGTGTTAATGTTTAATACGTGTGACATGCGACTATGTGGTGAGGATATTACATTCCAGCCCCATTCAGCGCTGCTTTAAAAAAAAAAAAAACGTTTTAATCCCAACTCAAATTCAACTTTCAATTGAATCCTTGTTTTAATCAACATTAACTTAAATGACAAGCTTTGCAGTCTGAGTTAGATTAATTGGGTAAAACATGCCTGGAGATGTTATGTGACATTGGTGATATACGCATTATTCAACTACCTTCTCTCGGTAAGTATGTCAAATTTTACAATGCCGTGGTTTTGCAGACGCTCGAGGTGTTCTGGCATATATCGCTTGGTGTTCAGATCACAAAAACAACCCCCAGACTTGTATAGTTAATTTTAATGGAGTTGCTTGCTTGTGCACTCGATTCATTTCATGACTTAACATGTAATTATATAACGCAAATTTTTTTGTGCAATATGAGTAATTAAGAATTGTATGCACCGCGAAATAGTGCAGCACTGGATACATCTTAGATGAGAAATTGCCTTCGGATTTAATACACGATGAGGAGATTGAGGGAGACCGCTTGAGGTAGCTAAGAAGACAGACGCGAGCCACGGGGGATGGTTCAGAAGTTGGACACTGAACGTAGATGATTTAGTTAGCGAGCAAATTAACCGTTTAACTGGTCATTATGTGAGCTAGGGTTTTCTTTGAACGAGCTTTACTTAAATCTGAAACGAGCCATGGAATTTCGGATTGCCTTGTGCGCGTTATAAAGAGGTTTCATTACAAAAGTAAAAATGTTTGCATTACATCGGGCGTCAACGCAATACCTCAACCATATCCCGATATGGTTGCTCAAATGAAAATTCATGACATTTAAAAATGCTAAAACAACCATTTAAAACCATTTGATTAATAATTGTATTTTTATTTCCGCTAAAGATCACAAACTGCTCACGGGTCGGACCAATCTAAAGCGAAAGTGGCGCACGTCCCTGTTACTCCTTTATAGATCATGTTGAATTTTCTCACGTTGAGACAGTGTATCATCTTGTGTCAAACAAAAGTTTTGATTTGAACGTTACCAGTTGTTTTCTGGTCCAAGCTACTTTGTAAAACAGGTCCCTGCACAACATAATTAGCCAAAACCCAAAACTATTGCCATGGCTGCATCTTCAGATGTTTTTATTGCAGATGAATCGTTGCAAACATCAGGCGTGTTTCACACATTGTCCATTCGTCTGCAGTTATGACAGTTGTGTTTTGGTAATGACGATGATGAGGAAGAAATCGGATCGAACATGCAGGAAATCATTAGAAATGTGCCACATGCACACGGAAGACGTGCATGAAGCACGTACTTACACAATTGTGTTATATCAGAACCAGAACACGTAACTGGAATCTTTGAAACTTGGGAAACACGCAAGTGAATAAGAGTCCTAAAATGAACCTAACAGAAAGAAGAGAACATACACAGAACATTTTAAAAAGGAGAAAAGATACATACGGATATATGGTCTACATCTAAAGACGAACATAAATAAAGAAGGAGCACATTTTTTTAATATCTTAAAATTTTAACATTAAGAACTCAAAAAATAAAAAAAAATTAATGGGAATTTCTAAAGCGTTTGGGTGCCGCTTATTGCCCGCCCAATATGGGAGGCTTTTGAAACATTCAAATAACGTATAGGCAGCTATGATATAATGATATTCTATTCACATTAGTAGTAAATTAAATTGCAAAAAACTACTTTTTGTATCAGCGTCAATTCATTGAATTGATTTGGAACAAGGGAGATTTTAGTTCTTCTAAAAACGATTATTAAACTTGATTGTTTTCAATAATAACAACCTAGTGTGTTAATGTTTAATACATGTGACATGCGACTATGTGGTGATGAGATGAGATGCGAAGGACGGTCTGCATTTCGCGTAGTTTTAACAAACAAACAAAAAACTTTTAAAACCCAACTCAATTTCAACTTTTAATTAACCCCTTAACATTTTAATTTTATTTTAAAAATAACTCACATTAAAAAATAACTGACAAGCCTTGCCGTCTGTGTTAGATTAACTGGGCAATGCATGCCTAAAGAGGATATCTGACAGTGGCAATATACGCTTTACTAGGTTCTTGGGGTAGTTTTCGGTGAAATGCAAACACCTTCTCTCGGTAAGTATGACCGATTTTATACTGTCGTGGTCGCTCGAGGTGTTCTGGCATATATCGCTCGGTGTTCAGTTCATAAAAATAACCCCCAGACTTGTAAATTAATTTTGATGGCATTGCTTGCTCGTGCACTCGACTTCTTTTATGACTTTACATGTAATTATATAACGCAAATTTTCTTGTGCAATATGAGTAATTAAGATTTGTATGCACCAGGAAATAGTGCAGCACTGGATCCATCTTAGACCCCATTTCCATAGATTTTAGATCGATCTATCCCTGTGGGGAGTCTCACTAGATTACTGTCAGCTTAGCCGGCTTATGCCCCTATTTCACACAGACCACGAATCCCACGAATCGCCAGGAATTGACAAATTTCAGGATTCGTGAGGATTCGTGAGATTTTGCCAATTTTCTGGTCTACGCTTTACGATTCAGTTACGATACAGGTGCGATAGTGTTGCGAATATTCGTGGGATTCGGCTGGAATCGCACGAATATTGTCCAGAAATTCACTACGATTTTTTGGAATCGGGAGTTCGTGGCCAAAATTTTAAACAGCTCAAAATTTTTTGCCACGAATTCCCGATTGATCAAGAATTGCAAGAACCAACTACGATTACATACGGATCTGTTAAGAACTTCACGAGCTGGTAATGATTCAACCACGAATCCTGAAATTTTCAATTCCTGGCGATTCGTGGGATTCGTGGTCTGTGTGAAATAGGGGCATCAAAGTTTTTGCCACTAATTCCTGTTGGTCAAGAAGTGCAAGAACTGACTACGAATATATACAAATCTGTTAAGAACTTCACGAACTGATTACGTTTCAACCACGAATCCTGAAATTTGTCAATTCCTGGCCATTCGTGGGATTCATGGTCTGTGTGAAATAAGGGCATTAAGCGTCTGTCCCGCCTACTGAAAGCTGTAAGGGGGTATTTAACTATGGTGCGCGTTCGGCTGACTGCAATTTAGCTTCAACCCCCAGGGAGTTAGGTCGATCTAAATCTTAATCCCCGGATCGATCTAAATCTCTGGGAATACACCCTAAAATAAGAAATTGCCTTCGGAATTAATACCTGGGGAGAAGATTAAGGGAGCCCGAGGGCTAAGAAGACAGACGCTAGCAATGGGTGATGGTTCAGAAGTTGGAGACTTCAAGTTAATCATGTAGTTAGTGAGCGTCAACAAATAAACGGTCTAACTGGTCATTATGGGCGCCTTCCCAGACCCTATCGTTCTAACTGTGGATTGATCTTTCTTCGAGGGTATTCTCATCAACTTAAGCGGCTAAGATGTCTGTCTCGCCCACTGAAGCTACTAGAGAGTATTTAATAATCGTTTAGCAGCTTCAGATAAGAAATTAAGATATAAGTATTCAGAATCAATACCTGGGGAGGAGCTTGAGGGAGACGGCTTGGGAGAGCTAAGAGGACGGACGCGAACCATGGGAGATGGTTCAGAAGTTGGACATTTTACGTAGATCATGTAGTTAGCCTAAACTGAGAGGAGAGAGTTTAGATGGAACTTTTGAAAGAGGGTAAAAAGCAGGGATATAATTCCCTGTAAAAAGATACATATGGAAGTGTGGTCTCCATCTAAACACGAATATGCATAAAGAAAGAGCAGTATACGGGAGAGCTTTAAATATTATGTTTTAAAAATTAATTTAAATTAATTTAAAATTAATGTAAAAATTAATTCTACACATATTGCATCTGGCGATTTTTCTAATATACAGAAATACTATTTTGCAATAACCATCAATTAAGATTCATTAAATACAAAAAATGTGGCTTTTTAAACCTCTTTTCTAAGATTTTTCAATAGTGCCCAGAAGTGTCCCGTCAGAGATGTCCCGTCAGAGACAGTGACTTTTTACACTTAACAGCCCATGCTGCCAAGGAAAGTACACAAAACTGGCCTGCTTGTGCATTAATTGCTCCCCAAGACTTGTACCTTGCAATATGAATTACAAAAGTCTTGATTAAGTGAAATTTCAAAGAGAATTTTTTGTTGGAGTTTTAGTAAAAAAATACAGGGGTCAATAATGTCCCGTCAGAGACCGACCTTTAAGTGATTGTCATTCCCACGTTTACCTCAATACAAATTAGCTGCTTGTTTTACATAATCCTTCAAGGTCCAGCTAAATAAAAATGTATTTAAAAGTAACCATGTGGATCATTTACCAACTGTAATCTTTAAAATTGTCTCTAAAATGTCCCGTCAGAGACATTTCAAATACTGTGTTTTGACCTTATAATAGGCTGAAAACCACCTTAGATAAGAAATTGCCTTTGGAAGTAATACCTGGAGGAGATTGACAGAGTCTCCTTGGGAGAGCATGGAATTGAAGACAGCCTCGAGCCATATGAGATGGTTCAGAAGTTGGACACTTCACGTTGATCATGTAGTTATCAAGCGTCAACAAATAAACCGTTTAACTGGTCATTATGTGTCCCTCGGTTTTCAGTTTCAGAAGGCGTGCATGAAGCACGTGCTTACACAACTGTGTTATATCATGACACTATAACACGTAACTGGAAATCGTGAAACTTGGGGAAACACGCAAGTGAATAAAAGTCCTAAGAGAAACTTAACAGAAAGAAGAGAATTTACACAGAACATTTGAAAAAGGGGAAAACTTTTAAAACTTTTACAAATGCGTTATAGAAAGTATATTAACATTTGCAATCACAGTATGGTATGGGCGGGCCACTGTAGAAGAACGCAAGCGTCTAGATATGGTCACATCAACGTGCGGCAAAATCATCGGTCTGGAACTCCCCTCTCTAGGTGCCATCTATACTAATAGATCAGTAACAAAAACAGAGAAAATCATGTCTGACTATACCCACCCCGCACATGGGCTTTTTAAAATTTTGCCGAGCAACTGCAGGCTTTTAACTTTTAAGGGATCTTAAAGGTTTTTAAAGATTTTTTACCCATCTGCTGTGTCTTATTTTAACAACAAAAATGGAAATTTATAATTTATTTATTTATAATTTGTAACCCGAATAGCAGTCCAATTTCCGTTTTATATGAATTTTATATTTATATATTAATGGCTGAATAAACTCTTATCTTATAAACTCTTATCTTATTAAGATATATACGGATGTATGGTCTCCATCTAAAGGCGAACATCCATAAAGAAGGAGCAGTACAAGGGATTGCTTTAAATGACACATTTTTAAAAAGAATAATTAAAAATTTTAACATGAAAAACTCAAATAAATAAACAAAGAGTGGGAATTTCTAAAGCGTTTGGGTACTGCTTTGTTTCTTCCTTTACTTCCACACATGTATAAGAGGCTGTAGATAAATGTTTTCAAGGCTTACAAGATGTTAAATTTTTAAGCCCATTTAAAGACCAAGAGCATTTACAACAAAGTTGACCCGCGGACTAACTAGTCCGCGTCACATCCCAACATATTTCTTTTTTTTTTATTTACAGGCTCGGAGGAAGAAGGATTACCATGATCAAAAACCCATAACTAATGCATCTAGCAATTAGTTCATCCAAATAACGTATAAAAAGCTTTGATAATGATATTCTATTCACATTAGTAGTGATTCAAATTGCAAAAACTACGTTTTGTATCAGTGTCAATTCATTGAATTGATTTGGAACAAGGGAGATTTTAGTTCTTCTAAAAGCGATTATTCAACTTGATTGTTTTCAATAATAACAACCTAGCGTGTTAATGTTTAATACATGTGACATGCGACATTGTGGTGAGGAGATGTGATACGAAGAACGGTCTGCATTTCGCGTAGTTAAACTCAACTTTTAATTAACCCCTTAACATTAAAATAACTCATTTTAAAAAAAATAACTGACAAGCCTTGCCGTCAGGAAATCATTAGAAATGACATGCACATGGAAGGCGTGGATAAAGCATAATTGCCATGGCTGCATCTTCACTAGGATAGAATCTATATTTTGGGTCCTAGATCTTCAGATGCTTTTTATTGTAAATGAATTTTGACATACGACAGGCATGTTTCACGGATTGTGCTAATTGCCTACACTTATGAAACAAGTTGTTTTGGTTATCACTCACGATGTTGACGGTGATGGTTGAGTCACAGAGGAAATCGGATCGAACATGCAGGAAATCATTAGCAATGTGCTACGTGCATATGAAAGTCAAGCATTTAAAGCATATATACACAATTATGGTGCTATATCCGAAACGGAACACGCATTCACAAGAGGGAAGGCTACTACGTCTTACCACCTCCTACATGGACTTATGGAAATTGTGAGACTTGGAGAACACGCAACTGAATAAGAGTCATAAACGGAAAAGGAGAAAACTTAGAGGGAACTTTTGAAAGGGAGTAAAAAGGTATATATGGTTGTATGGTCTCCATCTAAAGACGAATATCCATAAAGAAAGAGCAGTATAAGGGATAGCTTTAAGTATCACGTTTTATAAAATAATTTAATATTTTATTATTAGAATTCAAATAAATAAATGGGAATTTCTAAAGCGTTTGGGTGCCGCTTTATTTCTCCCTGTACCTCCACGTATATAAGAGACTGTAAATGAAAAATATATAGTTTTCTAGGCATACAGGATATTTTTCTCTGAAGCCCATTCAAAGACCAAGTGTGTCAAAATGTCGGATATTACAAAAGTGGGCGAATAAAA
>NW_019775900.1:165057-175069 GCF_001039355.2 Lingula anatina | reverse complement strand
ATGTTTGCATATCTCGCCTCAGACTGGTGTGTTATCGGATAACATCTTTACAAATTAAGGATTACATCATATTTAAAATAATAACTGTCCACTTTATATTCAGCGTTACTAAACACATGTATCCTTCAGCTTTTATTTTATAAGGGAACATGGCACACGATTCAATTACAGTAATTGTTGAGCAAATGTTCAATTCGGTTCAAGTAATCTCTTTAGGTTTACAGTACTTTGTCTATCTAAAATTGATAGAAATGCAAACATGTGAATAATATAAATGTAAGTTAAAGCACTTTGCTTTTGTAAATAAGAGTATAACTTTAGGAACGCGCTACATTTTTTATTGATGGAGTGGTATTTTAAAATACCATTTTTAAAAAGTCAACAGTCATGCAGAATTTTATAACATAAATTATCTTTTGTCAACTATTATATGCATGTGTCACTGTCTGTTATAGTCCAGTGAGCGCAGATCATGTCTCTATATAGGCAAATATTTTTCTTAGGATTTCGTAGGTCAGGTGTTTTTTTAGTGAAAATTTTAAATAAAGTGCTTTTACATCAATATCCCTTCTTGAAAATTCCGCTTATCTATTCCGTTAACGCGTTGATTTATTGTTAATTGCCTCAGTTGTTTGTTATGGATTTTTTAATGGAAGCATACATGTAGATAAGCATGATCAAAATTAGAAAAAAGCACAGATAACATAAATAAAAACACACCGACAGGGCAGACAATCCATATTCCTCTACATGATACATGTTGTAAAGGTTGCACGCAAAAGACCAATTTGTCTAAAAGCTCAGTCCGTTATCACCCCTAATGTAGTAAGATTTTATACACAATAACAAGGTAATATAATCTAACACATGCACTTAGTTGATGTTTTACATTCTATATTTATGCTTAATTCTGTACTAACGTTACATGATGGCCGAGTGCAAAAATAAACACTATTCATACTGTTGCAAAAGGTCAACTGTGAGATTCTAGCATCAACACCCGGTGTATATTTTAACTGCCATTTTCATGGGAGCGTTATTTAATCGTATTTAATGATCGCATGATGATTTTAAATAAAACCTCCGGAGACCTTAAATGTGCGTGTTATTTGTTGTCATTTAAGCTTCGATCACAACAGGACGCACGAATGTTAGGATCGTACGTTCCCTGTGAATTTTGGGTGCAGTAGAATCCGTGGAATTCGCAGAGGTAGAGGAAAGTTTGCAATGGAAAGGCGCAACTCTGCCTTGCGAGTCGCAGGGGCCACATGAGATGTCCTTTCAAGAAGGGACAAGGTGCGATGTCGTGGAAATTGTACTCATTTCTGAAGTTTGTCTTGCTACCTGCGTACGTGGTACGCATTTACCACTTATGAAGAGAATGCAAAGCACGGCGAAAGTAGCTTCACACTTGCCCCACAGGCTTGTAATGACGTACGTCAGTTTTGCCTCCTGTTCTCCCCTTCTTTCTTTTTCCTCCCGCCTTCTTTTTCTGCTCTCTAAGTTTTTCCCTAGCCTTTGGAAGGCATATTAGAAGCTGAATTGAGCATTAATTGAAATTCATTGCTTGCGACGTGCATTATGGACCACGCTCGTCTTGCGAACTCCTCACGATCTCTTTGCGAGTGGAGCAAGTTATGCTTGCAGCCTCGCTGTTCGCAGATTATTCGTAGAATCTTTTGAACGTGTCCAATATCCTATATAAAATATGACAGTGTATTTGTCTTGTTGTGAGAAAGCCTGGTCTTTTATAAGTTTACAATCATAAAGTGTAGTCTTTTAAGACGTCTTTTATAAATGTGAGTTTGCAGAACGTGGCCAACATTTTACACGTGAACTTAGACTAATAACTACTTGACCAAAGTGTTGTTAGAGCAGATGCATTCAATATTAGGTCTACCCTGTTGACATGACGTATTTATACCACGTGACCAGAATGCCAATTTCGTGGTCCCATTTCACTCGGAATTAATCTTTTCGCCCTTTATCCAGTTAACGTTGTTTGGCTGTTAACCGTAAGTGGTCAGACTTATTCACAATAAATAGCACGGGGTGCCCATCCAATAACACAGATTATCAGACTGATTAATATTTAGTTGAATACACTCGTTCGCCCCGGTCAATAGGGTCCTACACGTGCATTCTAGGCAAATTACCATCTATTTATGATCAGTGCTTTTCTGGATGAACAAGGAACATAAAACGCATGAAAATATGCTCATATTGTCTAGTTGCGACGACTTCCCACGCTCTCTCTACGCAATTTGTTTCGGTTTCTTTCTTTGCGTAGAAGACGATTACTTCTGGTTTATCGCAAAATAAAAGGCTTTTTTAGAAAAAAAATAACTGAAAAAAATTAACGTAATAAACAGCGGTGTGGCCCCAGAGTAGCCGTCTAACGACCTCACTCGCAAAAAAAAAAAAAAAAAAAAAAAAAAAAAAACGGAAGGTTGTGAACGTAGTTAAGCTGAAGCATGTGTCTCAGTGTAAATAAATGGGTATCTTAGGCACGTGCAGATATTGACGTGTACCTAGTAGGCTACCTAGTACTAGTTGCATTTTTATGTCTCAAAAAAAAAGGTAAGAATATATTTGCTTTTTTACCCAGATTGTGAGCCATTTGCTCTCTTGGCTAATACTATGAAGTCATTTTTTCGTAGTCGACTATCCAAAAGCACTGTTACCAAAACATACAAAACTACGTTCTTTTGTGAGACAGGTTCAGTCGCTGTAAAAACGAAACCCATCTTAGGTAGTTGAATTCATACATTGTTTCCAACAGAGTTAATTAAAATTACAATGTTGCACACAAAAATATCTGCTTGCTTGCTGGTCACTTTGCGCACACAAATCAACATAACCGCATACATTCATAATTGCTATGCGAGTGTGGTGTATGGTTATATGATATGACCCGTTCCCAGGGATTTGCTGTCTAATCACGTTGAACATGCCATTTTTCGTGTAACCAGCATAATTTGGTGAGGTGATATTTCACAATTACTGCTCTCCACCGATAGGTTTTGACTTAAACATCTCTCTCCGCAATTACCTAGTCTATAACCCTACCGACTACAGCCATGTTTCTCTTTAATTTCTATCCTTCAAAATAATTTCAAAGTTTCAACTTTTTTCCTTTGGCAATTCCTTGCCCACAGACGAGGAGCCAAGAATCATCGGAGACTATATGTACCTGTATCATATAATACGCAAACCCTTTCACTAAGCTTAACCTCAGCCGTAACCTGGGAGGAGACAGTGAGATTCATATTTTTAGTAAGATCCAGCAACAAGTGATTTACTGTCGTAGCACGCTAACTTTACGGCTTACGTCCGTGTTCCAAAACTTCACAGTTACCTCCTTCTACTAATTGGTTGCTACTTCGTGTACCCGTGTAGTGACAGTAATGAAATACATGTAAACCAGTGGTCTATGTGAAGACGTGCGCTGGTGGGCCTTTCCGTGATTTGGCTCACAACCTCAATAGAGCGGCACCATACATTGGCTCACATACACAGACTCAGATAGAGATGCGCACATAACAGTACAGAGAGAGAGAGAGAGAGAGAGAGAGAGAGAATGAGAGAGAGAGAGAGAGAGCATTCATTTTCAGAAATGAGCCATCTGCGTTTAGCTGTCAAATCTGTCATGTCCGTCTTTCCTAGACAATACGCAAAATACCTGGAATTCAACGCTAATAGATTGTGAACTGTTTTAATAAGCTGTTTTGATGGAAATATAATTATTTCGTGCTAACGCATTTAATGCCCCAAGAGAGAGAGCTGTTTACTAGCATCAAATTTCCTGAAACTGAGCCATTTAACAATCAGTCCCCCAAGGGGCTGAATGCTCTGAGCTAAACCTACGTAATTCTTTAGTAGAGGTATTTAACCTTGATAAAGGACCGTTTTTTTTTATAAATCACTTAAAATTTATGTATCCTCCGCTAAGAGGGCGTGATTATCTTCGCGTACATATCAATTTTAAGGACTCCCTTTCCTTTTCCAATTTGCATGTAAATCGAATGGAAAGCCACGGTATAGTTTATACTAATTTGTCTTACAGTGGCGGGCCTGGGGGCACAATGGACCACACTTGCTTTCTCACTCATTCATATATAGTATTGCAAGCCATATGAGACAAAAATCAAATG
The DNA here is from genome assembly GCF_001039355.2 of Lingula anatina. The sequence goes on along the minus strand of NW_019775900.1, from coordinate 170,915 downwards.
ATTTTACCATCACTGTACATATTTCTATATATTACTGTGGAATTGCCCTCGTCAGGTAACTTATCTTCTGTGTGCTTGGGTCTCCTCCACGTGCGGTTATTAACAAAATAAGGATTCGCCAGTGTCTTATACCTTCATTTGGCCAGGGGCCATTAATTATTTTAATATGCCAACTGAACAAGGCTCAATCGTGATCGTGGAGGAAATAATTTTCATACGTTTTGAATACAGTCAACGTGTGCGTTAGACCAAGTGTAGGGGTAAGCTTGGACCGGAGGAAAATGTAAATCATATGTCCCATGAGGTTGTTTCTGATTATTCATATAGCAAAACTTGGCTGTTTAAATTTGGATAAGTCGATTAAATTAAAAATATAGAACTTGCGGGTTTTGGATAGGGTATACCCTAGCCAATATGGGGAAATTCTTGGAAAATTCATTTTTCTTTATTAAGGTCTAACCCCAACTGGCCTTTATAGGTCGATATGATATTTCACACATCCGTCTAATGGCATTGTGATGTCAACAAAAGTAATCACTCAACACCACTTGTGCACTTGGCGTAGCACGTGTAGATTCTTGCACAGATCTCCTGATGGGGAATTCATGCAACCTTTAATATAAATGGAATAAAATATGTGTCAGTGACTCACAGAATAGACTGGTGCAATGTGCTGTGGCTGTTCTCAAACTTCCACCAAAAATTGGCTTGTCAACCAGCAGCTTTCACCTTTGGTCGACGTCACCGAACAACATTTAACAGCTTCGATTTTGTCTTAGATGTGATGATTGTTATACCTATGTAACTAATACAGCTTTTTTTTTCGAAATAATAATATTAATAATTTTTACAACAGTATTGAGTCCACTAATATTGTTACATAGATCAGCTCTGGTGTTTAAATAATTTCACCATAAAATCGACTTGAATAGGGCGAATTCTAACACAATGCGAATTCTAAATTTTGTATAGAAAATGATAGCTTGTTTTCTTTTGTCCATCATACCGCTGTGAATCAACATTTTTATCAGGGTGTAACTGACTACGGTCTCTGTCACCTGTCTGTAATTTCAACTCATGACTGACTATACTTAAAAACGCATAGGGTTGAAGCAAAAACTTTTCTTGTGATTCCCATGGGGCTGCTCTCCGGGCACCAGTATATATATATAGACATCAAGTTCGTACGTATATTAAGAGGTCTTGCTTCTTCTTACCACTTGTATTACCTGCTGGGACAGATGGCTCGTTCTTATGTGTTAATATCGAGAGGATTTAATTGCTTGATAAGTTCGCAAAAAACACATTTGATTAGTTTCTAATGTCAAACACCATGGTCGTGCTTGTTTACGGCTTGCTGGACACATTCGTGGCTGTCCCGCACTGGTTGTATGCGTCTCGGCGGCAGTGGCTGAGACGTCATTTAGCAAAACTTTTTTCAGATTCTAATACATTATTATTACATGTTACAGCCGTGTCAAAAAGCCATTCACTGTCAGGCATACATATCATGTGATATTATGTACTAGTACATATCTCTTATGTTTTAATTGTCTTTTTCGTGTTGTTTTAGGCGGCAGAGCTAGCCGGTATAAAAGCTTGATCCAATATCTGCAAAAATGTCTGTACTATCGATCGGTGAAAGAAAACAACGCTTGAGATTCTGCATTCGAACAGAGTAACTAGCATAGGGCAATCTATCAAAGAAATAATGACATCCTTGCCTTATGTCTGTATATAGTTTTGATTTCCATTTTGGCTTCTTTATCCAAAATTTTGTTATCCGAGACACTTAACGCCACAGTCAAGGAAAGTCCCATGACAGGAATAAAAAAAAGTCCGTTAAACAGAGGGTAAACTTGATTTGTTTGTGTGGAACGGGTATTACAGTTATGTTTGATTTTTGATTTTGTGTCTCGGGCTCTTAACAGACTTTTTCAACCTTCTGGTAGGTCACATCGCACCGGCGTACTCAGGTTGTACATGTGGAGATTTCGACCAACCGCTGCTACGACCTTTTGAAAAATATATCCGATTTATAGGATTTTTAAGTAATTAGACTGATCTATAACTACACCCTTTTTTACCCTTTTATAATGTATTAGGTCCAGATCTGATTCCGCAACCTTGATCTGAAATGGTGGAAATCGTCTCCCTGTATTCGCCAACATAATGACGTTTGAGGCACCTCAGTGACTAAAGAAAATACATTTCAACCAGCAAAGGAAGGTGCGCCAGTTGTTCTTTACGGGTGTGATACTGGACTTCACTCAATGTGTATTTAATCAACAATAGCAAATAATCATATTGTTCTTTAAGCATAGGCAACAAAATCCGATAAACATTTCAATTCAGTTTTCCATTCAGGTTTATCGACCTCGTAGCACACTTTCCGTACTCGGCAGCCAGATATCGATGAAGTGGCAGAGTTAACAATGATGCTGCGTACAGATGTCATCTGAACCGAAACACATTTTCTGTTATAGATCATGATAATAACCACAGATCCCGTTTCTTTTGGCCAATACACCCAGCACGTGCAGATTCCGTATGAGTTGCCACCCTTTGTTGCTAACACACATAAGTCTTAACAGAATGTCATGGTCGCGTTTGCTGCCAATCAGGTTTAATGGGGATATCTGTCAGTCAACAAGTGATTCATCATATCAAATGACACAGCTTTCGTACTTAATTGAGAACGATTGTTCGATGTTATCAGTCATTCAATTATTCTACTATTAAAAGCAATTATGCATGAGCAAAGCACAGTCGTGAATTAAGCGTAGCTATTGGTGCAAGATTGCTGCACAATATTGACGGTCACGTTCACAATGTACAGCCATCGGTGCTTAGGTTCAAGGTTGTAAATTATAAGTTGCTTGCTGATTGGTCCACATGAGGCTGCTGTTGAGTGACATAACCTAGCCAAACAGATTGCGTTGACTCCGACCTAGCCAACAAGCCTGTATTGACTGCAATCTAGCCAACCAGACTGTGTTGACTCCGACCTAGCCAACCAGGCTGTGTTCCCTACAACCTAGTCAACCAAGTCTCTATTCCCATAGATTTTAGATCGATCTATCCCCGCGGGGAGTCTCACTAGATTACTTTCAGATAATCCGACTTAAATGTCCGTCCCGCCTACTACAAGCTGTAAGGGGTTAATTAACTTTCGTGTCCGCCCGGCTGACAGCTATTTAGCGGGAACCCCCAGGGAGTTAGGTCGATCTAATCTATGGAAATGGGGTGCAAGTTGTGTTTACTGCAACCTAGTCAACCAGGCTATGTTGACTGCAACCTAGCCAACCAGGCTATGTTGACTGCAACCTAGCCAACCAAGTTGAATTGACTGCAACCTAGCCAACCAGGCTGTGTTGCCTGTAACCTAGTCAACCAAGTTGTGTTGACTGCAGCCTAGTCGACCAGGCTATGTTAACTGCCACCTAGCCAAACATGTTGTTTTGAATGTCACCTTGTGTTGACTGCAACCTAGCCAGCCGGGTTGTGTTGACTGTCACCTTGCCAAAAATGGTTGTGTTGACTGCAACCTAGCCAGCCAGGCTGTGTTGACTGTCACCTTGCCAAACAGGTTGTGTTGACTGCAACCTAGCCAACCAAGTTGTGTTAACTGCAACCTAGCCAAACAGGTTTTGTTGACTGTCACCTTGCCAACTAGACTGTGTCGACTGCAATCAAGCCAACCAGAGTATGGTGATTACAATCCAGCTGAACAGGAGCCTATCCTATTTCATGATGTGTGACCCATTAGCCAGCCACCCCTCGTTATTTACCGTTCACCAAATCCCGCTTTGTCAACACGTGTAAACCGTTCACATTTTTTTCACTTTTGATATTACCTATTGATAGCTTCACCAGAGAAAGGGTTCACAACATGTGTTCATTTCCGGTTGCAAATGTTGATTGCAATGAGTCGAAATTGATCACCTATCCAACCCGTTCAAACTGCGGGATGTTATTAATAGGTTAAAGACACGCAACTGGCTTTAATGTACCTGTAGAGTAGAATCAATGTGAGCTTTATAGACTTAGTGCGAACAGTACCATTAACAGACAAATGGAACAGCGTCCAAGGAGCCAACGAGATGTCGATTATCCATTCGCTCACATTACAAGCGTTAGGGTCGAAACGATTGTTCGTAGATTCTAGGTGACAGTATAATATTCCCAGAAGATCAAGAAGTTTTGCTGTAGTAACATCACTTTGACCTCCAGAAGGTGACAAGGTAAGCGCAAGAATTCTGATGGGAGGTTTTGCTCTGGTTTTGGAATTTGAAATCCCGATCAGAATGACAGCATGTAATTTAACGGTTTGGACACACCCAGGACTAAATAGTCATGGGAGAAAGTATCCACTGTATAGATCTGTAGGTAGATAGATAGATTGAAGGGTGCAAGTTAGGGAGGTGGTAAAACAGTTAGGTAGTAGGCACATGTACGAGAGAGAGAGAGAGAGAGAGAGAGAGAGAGAGAGAGCAGTACATACTAACGATGTGACTGTTAACACACAGCATGATTTTACCCTCATAACACCACAATCTTACGTAGCACTTTATTTAACACGTACTGTACTAGTATGTGTGTGCAGATACAACGACGTTGAAAATCACATTTAAATATGGTTTTATTCATTCACACGAATCCTGACTTTGCAAAATATTATTGTACCTTGTTTCCATAGTGGCTATAAGTAATAGACGTAATATAGAAAAATCTATGAATAAAGAGGTTCAATGTAGCTGGTATCATTTAACAAAACACATGGCCAGAACAAGATATGCAAATTCCCCTGTAAGCAAATTAAATCACGTAGTGTATAGATTTTAGAATAATGGCGTCGTCTGTTGTAGACTAGCATTAATGTATTAAATCTGGATAATTGTGACAGTTTGTAACGTAGTCATCGGAACGCTAATTCTAATGCATTCACTGAGTCTTTTATTTAGCTTAAAATCAAATCGGATGACGGTCATCGATAAAAGTCACTTAGACGAACATAAATGTTATCCCAAAAGACAAATAAAAAAACTAATGCGGTGGAAATGGTATTACGCATGTTATCAATGCCGGCATGGATATATAGAGAGTCTGAACACGACTTAACTCGGCCGTGCTTCACTGCAGAGCATTTATCAGTTTCAGTGTTCACAGTATTCACCCTCCAGCCTTGATTGATCAGAGAAGCTGAAGTACCGACAATATTCCCGTTGTTATGAAGTCAAAAGCAGTATCTAGACAAGGACACTCTCCTATAATCCTACTTTACTGGCGCTTAGAACCAGTCCAATTAATTTAACTGTTTGGATTTAAGATGCACGCGTGCCTGCATTATCGAATATACTTCATTTTCCCCTATAAGTGCAGTACCAATATATGCCATGTGAGACGTGCTTTATACAGTAAAGAAGACCTTTTTCTCTACATGGACACATCGCCACTATGTTTTTTTTTTATTTCAAAGCTGGGTCTCTTACTGTGAGTCCTCGACAATGTAAACAGGTTAATTGTTTCTAGTAACAGTTCACCAAGTAGGCCAACTGCATGAGACCGTCTACACGAACAGCCAAGTCCCGGAGCATGGTGTGTTATTGGCGTATCAGATCAGGTTCGAAACATTGCCATTTCTGTTATCATTGTTTCTTTAAAAAATAACGTGGGAGGAAAAAGACGGATTGCGGAATCACAATTTCTGCGGAGGCCGGTATCGTAGCGAGAAAACCAAACTACGGCTTTTGTTGAAAAGTTAATACGATTTTCTCACTGCCTGAAAGGCTGCAGTGGCAAATGCGGAAACGCGAGGCTAAGTCCTACTACTCAGACCTGAAGGAATCGCAAAAAAA
>NW_019775900.1:89882-164760 GCF_001039355.2 Lingula anatina | reverse complement strand
AAAAAACAAAAAAAAAAAAAAAAAAAAAAAAAAAAAAAATATATATATATATATATATATATATATATATATATATATATATATATATATATATATATATATATATATAAATTTGATAGAGATGATGATGTTATTCAATTCTATGTTGGATCAAGCATAAGAGATTATTTCGGTTTTTGTTTTTAAAAAAGAAATGAATAAACAAGAAGATGGATAGAAAGTCATATGCCACTTTGAAAAAAAGGAATTCTTGTGGCATTCCATTCTGCTTCGAAATGTCAACCCACAAAATGTCATTAATGATCTATGCGGCTTGGAGCAGCTGGCAGTTTTAATCCCAGACTCGTGGGCGAACCCCCTTACATGTGTATTTGACCTTTGTGTATGTGTGTATTTAGTAAGTGACATGCATTGCGTATTAAGCATGTGCACGTGGCGTAAACGACGCACTTATGTCCGTAGTGGGTTTAAACTGGCAAACGATCATTTGCCGCGAAATCTATACTACTATCACGCGACTCTCCGTACTACATGTAAACCTCAAAACCGGTGCCTGCATTGAGTTTGTCGTGGAAGAATGCTCTGGAGTGTCTCGTATGTATGTCTTGTGTGCTTTTTCTGTAACGAAATTACGCTTGTTTTAAAAGTGCTCGGTGTCTTACCAGTCAAGTGTATAGTCTTCATTAAAATGATGCGATTCACTCTTTACAGTAAAACTCACATGTTACGCGCTAGTCCCGTTTATTGTCATTGAAATATTCCATTTATATGTATGGTTATTTCAGAGTATAAGAGACAACCGTCCTAGTCGATATTCCTACGGAAGAATTCGTTGACCACTTAATTAAGTCATGCGCCATATATAAGCCACTTAATTAAGTTATATGTCCTATCTAAAGCAGATGGTTAAGTCACATTGTATCCTGTATAATAACGTCACTTTGTCTTATCCGAATCTTAATATACTAGAAGGTTGGTATTTCTGTTACTCGTTCTGAAGTCTTGGAAATGTATTAAATATACGAGTAATGCTTTGGCGGGTGTGGAAAGCATATCTGTGGATGCCTGAATGTTTATTTGTGAATTTTCAGAAAAATAGCTTTAAAGAAATGAGAGGTGAGAGCGGAGATGTATTTGGAGGCCACGGTAGCCATCCATACTATACTTCTTTATTCTGTATCATTTTATGCATGTTTTGGATACGCATATGGTGTTGTTTTAATTGCCACAAGTTAGGGGTCATTCAGAACAGTGGACTAACTAGTCCAAGATCCAAATCTGGCCGACCCACTTGGATACTTCCCCACAGGATATCTATTCAATGTCTATGAGTGGTTTCGACGGCAAACTTTATAGTGGGTCGCCATATTTGACCCTTGGACTAGTTAGTCCCCTATTTTGAACGGGTCCTTAGATAATTAAGTTCTTTACATTAAATTCATTCAACTGCACGGACCCCATTATACTTTTTAACGCCAATTGAGTCCTTCACTTTGTTTTTGCTTGCAAAAGAAGGTGAAGCACCCTCTTCTCCAACTGTGCCGGAATAAAGTGTTCAGCATTTCAAACACAAAGATGTAAAAACTGTGATATGCGCTAGACCTAATCAAGTGAGTTCTTATATTCTACGTGTAACACGGCTTTGTTTTTTCACATTAAGTCCACATCTTCTTCTTCTTTATCGATCTGACGTTGCATGACTTGGGCAAATCCTGGGAAATTGTAAGTAATCCAGGAATATGGAAGTTTCCATCTGATCAGGCCTATGTCTTTAACCTTTCAGGTACGGAAGGCAGACCGCGGCATACATATCATTTTAATCAATACGCCATCGATTAGCTCCCAACCCAATGTCCGGGACTACCTAAAGCGGAATCTGGCGTACTGAAAATATCTGGTACAAGGTAATATAATATAATATAATATAATATAATATAATATAATATAATATAATATAATATAATATAATATGACTCACGAAGACATTCAGAGAGCACACAACGTAATATAACATAGGTCAAAAAGTAAAAAAATATATATCAAGAGGATTAAGCATAAGTAAAGAAGAATAGAAGAATAAATAGAATAAAATAAAAAAGATGGAGTAAAACAAAAATACGCTGAATAAGGTCTGTAAATGGAGATCCTTCTTTTGATAAAAAGCAAAAAAGCTCTTTACTAAACGCCGAGTATTCTATTGGTGTGTGTAATCGAAGGCTGATCGTACCTGGCTTATGCGGGAAATGAACAATGGATTTTATCAAGCCGTGAGTTAAAAGCCACGAGGGCAAATCTTTGTATGGATTAAAACTATGAAGATATTTTAGGTCGATGAGTTATTACAAAGCAATTGTCCCCATCAGAAATGTTTGAGGAAATGAAATCTTGAAAAGGAAATACACCCGTTTTCTACTTCTTTCACAACTGCAAAACGTTGTTTCGATCTACCCAGTACAATGACACAGTTAGGTTTCCTTTACAATCCATTGCTAGACAAGTGTTTCTCACGAGTAACGATGTCACCCCCCCCCCAAATGAAATATAAATAAATACACACACCTGCAAGGCCACACGCACGCACACACGCATACACACTCACACACCTTTTCACACGTAATCTGTTCTGTCGCCTTTCACAGCGTTCACGACGGAGTGGCTGCATATAATCAACATTCCAAAAGCCACCTGTCACCCGTCTCCCTAGTGTCCTTTGCACGGGGCAGTAGTGACGGTTTTCTGCCTACTCTTCCTCCTGGAAACTGGTTGCAATTTTGTACCCGTTCCGGGTATTCTCCAGGGTGTAGCCTGGACACTGTACAAAACAACAATAGTATACATCCCTGAAAGCCGTCTAGCTCTTGACCCTAGATGTGAAAATTGCCAGTACGTTTCATAATTCCGAGTTGTTGAGATCACCCATATCTACCCACATTATAGTGCACTTCTGAGATAAGATAAACGGTAATGACATTTTCATATACATTACATGTACGTGCACTAGGCAAGATAAGAAAAAGTATGTTCACGTAATTCATCAAAAGGGAACAGCTATAGGTGATGGACGAGGGGCACTTTTATTAAAGTATATTATTAATGATATTTATCACATTTTGATAAAACTCATTAGAGACACGGTGCGTCAAAGCAACTTGGAGACGACAAAAACTGGTCCAGCGAACCGACGTCATCATAAGCGTCTCTCCTTAAGTACCGTCTTCATTGATGCTCGGTTTAGGCTTGCAGGAAGATTAAGAATTCATGGCGTCTTAAGTACTCTATGTGAGAGTTAAATGCAGTTTGTGATTTTTTACGTTAAGCAAATATTTCATGCTCTTGCAAGAAGAATAGTAAAAGCCATATCAGGTCTTAATGTGTTCACTAAGCTGATTATGTATATGTGTGTATATATGCGTAAGAAAAAAAGAAAGTATGAACGAATAAAAAAAGAAGGAAAGGGAATTGGGGAGGTGATAACAATAACATAACATGTTACTTTTAACTATTTGAGTCATGCTATTGTTTATTTTTTGAGCAAAGTCCTCGTCAGAGACTGAAAATCGAAAAAGCACTTATTCGCTGAGGTGACAACCGCTTGCTTCTGGGAATGTTTATTCAAAGACATTTAATGGCGTTATGAGTCGATCAGAAGTCGTGTACTTTAATTCATTGAGGAATGGCTTTGAATATTGGTTCGATATTTCTGCGTGATTTTATGACCCGAATAATGTGTGAAAACTGCAGTATAAGCGAAGTGTTTGTGATGCATGTATTCTCGTTTTCGTTCAAGTGTAAGTACAAGCTGCATTTTAACTACCAGGGTGTCTGGCGAAATTTTCAATAGGCTTTTGCCATTTTTGACTTAGATGTTCTATGTGTACTTAAGGCTTAGTATTTAGATGTCAGTTTTCAAGGAAATTGCCACTCATTTTAGCCAGTGGAACAGCTCAACAAAATGGGAAGTGGTTCTTATCAATAAGCTTAGCAATTGAATTTAGATGTAAAAAACTGGACACCTTCAACACTCGAATGCTTCTGTGGAAATTGAAAAAACATAAGAGCAGTAACAAAAATGCCATAGAACACACAATTTTTGTAAATGCTAGCACCTCCAGTGGCACGCATCAGTATACTTGACAAGTTTACAAAAGCCGAGAAATGTTTTGAAAAACACACGCCCTACCTAAATTCACGTGTCAAATCAAGATACATATATCAAGACATATGTAAACTTGATGCCCCCTGCCGAAATTTCTAGCCCAGCTAAGAATATCGACTTTAAACCACTGATGGCATGATTCGTTTCCGTAGATGCCGGCCAGCAGAGTGAAATCACCAATGTGCTAAAAACAAAACAAATCAACTACTCTCTTCTTTTGAATTTCCTGTTGTTTCTATGAGCTTGAAATCGTATTAAGCACCCTCAAATAAACCCGGCGCCTCAAGCTTACAGCTTCCGAGTACGAATTCTGATTTTGTTTGAAAGAATGGATAGTCACCAGATTGATCATACTACATGAGGCCATTTTTGTTTGTTTGTTTGTTTGTATGTTTGGGTGGGGATTTATATCATGTTTTATAAAATAAAATATCGAATACATGAATACTCAATAATAGGTTGTTATACTCTACTTTTCTAACTGGCGAAAAGGCTGTCTCAATTGGGAATTTACGAAGTATTTCTAAGTTAAGAGCTCCAAAGAGACATTGTGGAGAGTGCCAAAATAATCTCACTGATTTCATTTTTTCGCACCAATTTTTTTGAATGCCAACCCCTTGCTTTCGCTGAAACCATACAGGTTATTGCTTTTGAAAAGAAGAAATTTACATTTGCGACCATGTTTGACGTATATAATGGCACCATAACATATGTTTACAGGACTGCATGTACCAAAACGTAGTGTGCCACCTCGCTGCAGAATTTCTTCGAAGTACTTCGAAGTGTATCGCCATTTGCAGTAGACATTGTACGTTTTCATCATTTTTATCAGAGCTCATAGGGAGACCTTACAAATAAAACCACATTGAATTCCAGGACATGTCTCTCTGCGCGTTCGGGAATTATATTATCTCATGTTTGCAAAAGCGAAGAAGATTAAAAAGCTGGCGGGTTTCATAGTCCGGTTCACGGGAAATTACGTCCTTTGTCGTACGAATGTAGGTATTCTTCTTCTTGTTAACTGCAGAGATAAATAGCAAACCCTAAGAGGTAGATGTGATGTACTTAGGCAGCCACATAAAATTCTGGAAGGAACATTTATTGGGGGACATTTCATATACCCAATCGTCTTTTAGATGTTCAATAATCTTTTAAGCCGCACACTGAAAGAAATCAAACGTTTGAGGACTTCACAGAATTATACTGGCATGTTCAAAGTGAAATACACGGTCTAGCTGCCCAAACCAAATAGCAAACCATACAACAACAGTTAATCTATTCTGTAAGTTATTAGGATATCTACGTAAACAAAGCCGATCAGGCCACGTAAGTAGCTTTGACTTCAGCACCAATGACTACCATCTGCAAACTTTTGCTGACCGTTACTAAATCCAAAACCGAAGATTCTAAAATAGATATGAATGATTATAACCATTAATTTTGTTTTAAGACGTGTCATTTTCCGGTTTCAATAGATGTTGAATGGAATTGCCTCCCGTTTTCTCGGACCTATTAATAAAAGAAATATATAATAATACTGATCAATGAAATAGATTGCACATTTTTTTGTGGCGACTCATTCCAAACGTGATTTGATTAGATATCTGTAACACATTATTGGGTATTCATTAGATCGGATTAAAAACCACTACCCATGTCAGAGCAAAGAGACTAAACAGTTACGAGAACCGTTCGCACGTCCCCCTCAATCTTCAGTGTTTCGCCTCATTGGGTGTGTAATTCCCCCAAGGCGCTGACTAGATCAGGATAGGAACGTCGATACATTAATTTTACGCCTCTCATTATGATAAAACACCTTACCGCTAATGAAATGTCGAAAGATTAATTATTCAATTATCCTGCATTTGTTCATGTAAGTCATATCTGATGCGGGGTTTAATCTTTTATTTTCGACAGTATTCTCTGTTCTCTATGCTCGTGTAGTTTAATGAATGACAAAGTGATATTATGAGAAATCGGCCAACGCAGTTCATAATATCAGCATATTGAGAGAAATATGTGCAATATTAATACGGAGCACCGTGCATCTTTAACGGTTATTTAATGCAAGTGGGATATGCCGTTTCTCTTTCTTTTTTCGTTTTACATTTACATTTTTAGATACAGTTAACTACGCTTTTTATACCCGCGGAACAACCTGTAAACCATCATTCGTTACTGGTGGTTGGGATAAATGGGGTTTAATAAAACGGAGGCGATGAATCTGAAAGTTCACTGTGCCCTGTTGGGATAAAGCGCAAAAAAAAAAAAAAAAAAAAAAAAAAATTACAGAAGGGATCCCATTCCAACCATGCCACAGATTTTCTTCTTGTTTTAACTCTTGTTGTGTGCGCTAAAATTCCATTTTTTAAAAACCGTTGACCCCAAGACACCGGAGTGATTAAACTGGTATGGATTTCGTCTACGAATACACGATAACAGTTATATTTTGGCACACTTTTATGTTTCAGATTGCTGAGAGAGAGAGAGAGAGGGGGGGGGGAATCGGGGTCTCAATGCAGTCATTGTAACAACAAAAAAATACTTTATCATAACATATTAAGATTCACCTGCTTAGCTTGATTTCAGCATCTTGGGTAAACATAATAGCCAAGACTGATTTTTTTCTGGGGGTCAATATTTTCATAAAGAAATGTCAGAGGCACTCTTGTGAATAAGACTCTTGAAAATAAAACGTCTATATGACCATTTCGTTAATTTTAGTATACAAATGATTCATTAAGCATGCAAATTAATCACGAATTCGATTTGTTTACTGTTATGCATTCCCTTTGTAAATGAATCATCTCAAAAAAAGCTCTCATGTGAGTCGAATAAATAGAGAACATCGCATGATAAAAGAATCAGATATTCGATTACATAAAACCATCATGCAGTATAGAGCATTCAAATTATTAGTGTACATGACACAAACACACGCACACGCATAAATAAAAGATAAATTCTTGCTTTGAAACGCCCCTTTAATTGTTTTTACGTGTACAGGTACTTAATTCTCCACGAGCGGTTTATTAATCTTTGATTATAATACAAGTGAAGAAATTGCTCTCGAGTTGGTTTAGGTAGCGGATTCATGTAAATACAACAACACGGATGTTAGTTTATCCAGGCCACCTGCCTAATAAGATGCATGATTTCAAAATCTGCAATAATTTATGGTACAATGTACATTGAAATAATAAATAGAGTTGAAAACATTGTCAACCATTCGGACAGTTATTATGATCTCTCTCTCTCTCTCGTGCGTGTGTGTGTGTTTGTGTGTGCGTGCGCGTGAAATTGACAACTCCAGGACTACCTCACATGACTCTTTCCTGACCAGATTTCTGTGGTTGTTCAACAATGATAAGATGAGCACGCATCACAAGCAATTGCTACCCAATCTCTGCTTTAAACGCACCCGGGGAGGCTAGGGGGGTCTTTATTGCCATTAGTCTCATTTGATGGATATTGCCTGGATTTAATAGGCTGCAAGCAGACAATGAACATATTGTTGGGTTATTAGTTTCAACTGTATTGGGAAGCCGTATATACACCAGAGATTGAAAATGTGGTAAACAGTAATCAGTCTAATAATATGACTTAGTTCCAACATATTGTCTCGACACTCAGTATGTACATAATGTATGCAGGGTATGACATAAACTTTTACCAACGTCATGTCTTTGTCTTTGACTCATATATGTCATGTTATTGTCTTTGACTCACGAATGTTCGGACTAAATATCGCTGTAACACCCCTGTGTCGCTCAATGAAGGCGTTGGTCTAGACCATAAACACACTGACGCCTTTTGGAAATACAGAGTTCTCCTCGTCTTTGAAAGCGTGTAAGAATTCGGACCAGGTAATGTATTTGTTGATATAAGGCTGTGCGCAGTGGCATTTCAGGTGACCAAAGGAAAACGGAAAGTTAAAGAACTATTGTATTGCTAAATTATATCCTTAGCATTATCATATTCACAAATTATTTTAAGATTATTTCAATTATTCAGGTTTTTAACTACCGTATTTTCAATTTTGAAGTCACGTTTCCTTTGTTATTTTATTTTAAAACCAGCTAGATTTTTACTAATGTTTCTCTTCATACATGTATGAATAGACGTAGAAAAAATTTAACCCCAAGATGCTATTTCTTTTCTACCAGTCCAAATGAAGTTACCGTGAGCTTGTCCTACATTTAGACGATATTGATTGTCATAACGCATGCGTACCATAACAACACTTGTTGATGACTTCATTAGACCACAGTTATATATATCATATTTCATCCACGGACGAAAATCATTACGATCTTCAAATTAATTATCGACGGACTTCTCGTGTCCCCGCTCCATCGATATTATAAAGAAATTATTCTTAGGACTATTCTTAGCCAGTGATTTAATTCACCTAAAATTATATTCCAGAATATAATTTACCAACAGAAGCTGGACCCATGCATAGCAGTACAAATTGCAATAGGTTAAGCAAGGTAAGCGTTAGCAATATTGTTTTATATGAGATAAATGCAATATACTGCCAAGGTGTTGTAGCTTGTTCTGGATAATCGTTGTTTGTTCTTAAAAAAAAACAAATTCAGTAGCACAGTGAAACATTTTAGGTTTAACTGGTGGGCGTGTAGCCATGTTTTTGTCTGACATGTCCATGAAATAACCAACTGTTTTTGGAAACGGACATTATTACTGCTAGCTACATTTTTGTGATGCAGACTTTCAGTTCGCTAACTTTCATCTTCTTTCTATTTAATTTGATTGGGATTCAATGATGCAGCACAGCAGAGCCTTACTTTTAAGGGTTCTATTTTCTATGTTTATAGCACTTGGAAGAAGGCTACAAACCTTGACCCGTTGTTGTGTGCATTTTTACGCAGACCATGCGGTTTTTCAAATCAGATTAACTAATTTTAACAAAATCAGTTCAATATATATATTCAGTATTTAAGAAAGACACGTTTCATGACACTGTAATCCGTCCATTGAGTGATTGACCTCCTATCTGTTCTTCCCGACGGAGATAGGTGTGTTTTTTCCAGAACTGAAAGCACCATACACTCTCTGTTTTATCTTAACTTAACACTTGCACTTTGCAGCGGGCTTAATAAGACGTGGCACACATTTGTTGACTAGACTTATCAATCTTAGTGGGTGAGAACATTGTTCACGCACGTGCAACCATGGCTTAAATTGCGAAATGCTGTCAAGGGGACTTTTAAACTGGTCATGCATCTCGAGCTTCAGTCTTCCCAGGGGCTGCCAGGGATACGTTTTCAAAGTAACCAGCACTTATATATCTAGTTCAATTATTGCCAGCGGCACTTGCGTCAAGGCGTGAAAACACTTGGAAAAATTAAGACTTGCCAGAGACGTGAGTGGTCCGGACTGATATCACAGATAAGGGCAATAACAAGGGTCATTTATGACACTAATGACAAAATCTATTCTGTCAATCCTAATCTTCCAGAAGTGCAATTGCTTGCACGTCAATCTACGTATGATTGCCGGCTCTGCCACCATGCGAAACACGGCTGCTTTAACCGTTAGCCTGGGCATTTGTTACTAAGAATATTCGAGGAAGAAAGATATAAATTTCGGTCCCCTTAATGTTAATATATTAGATGTATGCTACTAACATTGCAAATTGAAAGTAGACATTTTGGACAAGTGACCCGCCTGTCGCCAGAGGCGTCAAACAGATCCTTCTATAGCCGTCAAGAATGCAACTGTTCCGTCTAAAACTTGTTATCTACGCATGAAGGTTGGGGCGCTCAACTTTGTATGAGTATAAGCAGTTATACGGAGATATTTGCCTGCTGCTTTATATTTCTGTTTATACTTATACAAGTATAGTGTTTCAGATGCGGCTATAGTTGTAGCAAAGGCTTACCCCAAAGTGTGAGTACGAGATATTTTGACAAACAGGCCTCCAGCTGACATCTACTTCAGAAAAGAAAGCTTGTAAACATATTTGCGGCAATTTAAGATCCAATATTACTCTTTCCAAAGACTCGGTTTGAAACGATCAGGCGATATTACTCTTTAACGACTTTTTATGTAGTTCAATAGTTTTTATGCCATAATTAGCCGTGACGTGGTATAACTTCCCGTAAAATCAACCTTTAATGGCGGATTGAGGTAGAGATTGGCAAGTCATTTGATTAATGCAACCGAGAAATAACCAAAGAAACGTAACACCTTATTTTACCGGAACATCACGTTAACTGAGGGGAAATAAAACGCGGACTAATGCTCCACGACATGTCAAATTCATTGAAAAAAACGATGAATATTGGATTCTATTGGCATGAATGTCATCTGGATCAGAGTTATGTACATGCTTATGTATATGTGTATAGTCTTTCAATTGGTGTCGATGTGAATTCTCCAAACATACACAATCTTTGTGATAGAAGTACGTTCTTTTAAATAAACTAAACTAGAAAAAGTATTTTAATTGTTCGCCGGGAAAGGTCTATTTGCCGCATGACAGTAATCAGTAGAGTCTATCACATGGCGCTATTTTTCGCCATTGCTGACGTGACAAACACTGGCGCCCTCTGAAGTTAAAAAGCTGTAGCTGGGAAAACATTATCCCTCAATTACTGTACAGGCCATGGGATTCTTTAATGTAAAAAGACATTATATTGATTGTATTTATCAGGGGAGAGGTAATTATTGTCCTAAAAATGTGTGTTTCATTGAATTTTTAAAAAACTCGAAAAAACTTTTTAAAAAATCGAAAATCTAGAAATATGCGTGTGTTCATTTTTGGCCTCTTTGCAACCCCACAAACGGAATTTGTGCAAAATTGTTTGTACTGTAAATAAAAACTTTTGCTGACTCATTGCATCATAATTTTTAGGATGATGAGTCGTATTGAATATTTGATATATAACTTTTATCCCTTAGGCCGTAACATTTATAACAGGCAACAATTTGTTACATTGTTAGTATAGTGGGGTTATATAATAAATGCGGCCTTGTTTGGCCAAATATCGAACAACCAATATTCTTTGTTCCCTTCTTTCTTGTTGTGAATGGAATTATGAAAGTTTGTGGTGCACTAGGAAGGAGGATGAGACATAAAGGTTCTATACAAAATAACCAGCAGATGTCTAAATGTCTTTAGATTATCCTTAACTCGATCATAAGACCAAGTAAAAACTACATAACGTACATACACGATACGTATTATGAAAGCATATCCCTCTTCATTTAATGGAGGCCTACAGCACACAAAACATAAATAGCAGCATGTACCCAACACAAAATATAATTTTTTCCTTACAATCGCTGTCTCTCAGTGCATATTATTCATTTTGTATCTTAAACATTCGATGTGTTATTATTCATCTGTCCGGATTATACACAAAATTGACGTGGATCATTAACTGTTAGAATATAAATAATCACATCAGGGTCGGGCATCGACCAGTGTGATCAAATACCTCATTTTTCGTCAATATCTGTTTGGGAGAAAGAAGGAAATTATTAGCCGTTTTTAATCTAGCGGCTGATAGTAGGGGGATAATCTGGATCATCTGGTTTTAAAATCAGGACTGGATGCTCCAAAGGTCTTAGACGCCGAGGCAAAGCAACGGGTTACTAAAACGGTTGTTCCAGCGTATAATGTATACAGATTTGTAGAAATGTCTTGCAGCGCCTTGTTCTAGAATCTATGAAATGGTCGGGCACAGTCCTGTATATATACTAGATTCTCAATTAATTTACGCCTTGTTTTGTGAAATGTCATGTGGCACTTTGACATCTCGTAATTAAAAATATAAGCATTTTATTGTAACTGTAAATCCATGAGACTTACTTTCTTATTGTCGCTTGCAAGGTTTAACTATCAAGTACTTTATTATAAGTATGGGTGACTGCTACTCTATTTCGCTTGTCGTGTGTATGAAAGAAGTCAGTTCGAATTAAAAAGAACTCACTGAAATAATAATTTGATATGAGAGTCAGTCTTTTCTTTTCATAATGGTTACATTTTCATTATTTTCATTATTAACTGTCAAGTTAAAGTCGAAGTTAATGAGATGTCACTATTAAACAAGTCCTTGGTGTCAAATGCTGTTGCTCGCCAGTCAATCACAAGGTTGCGTCTCGAATAGCTGTCAAATTAGTGTCAGCTTTGATGGTGCGGGTTCATACATCTCGGATGCGATCGTAGGTTACTTTGACCGCCATTTGTTAAAGTTGCTCGTTTATCTCTGTAGAGTTTATAAAATCAAATCACGACCCTTGGATAGCTAACTATTTCAAATATACGGACAGACAGATAGACAGACGGACAGGCAGGCATACGGACGGACAGACGGACAGACATAAAGGCAAACAGGCATCTGCTTACCTGTGCGAAACAAGTAGGCCTACGTTAACGTGGGTGGAGTTTTGGAACCGGTTATCTTTATGAGAAACAAATGGGTCTTTTACTGAAATGCCGTATTGCTATAGTTACGCGCTAATATAAGAGATGGAAAATAAATGAGATCATGCTTTATAACAGTATGACTTTGACTACAGACAGATCGATGCGTCACAGTGTGGCAGTGTAGAGTGTGTATTTAGCATCTGCTCTGCAACACAGGTGATATTGTCTTAATATCTGTGGGTAACCGTCATATCAAATTGTTCAATTGACACACAGTGCTGAGAAATAGAGAGAAGAAACTGCAAAAGACGATGGGTTTTATACGGTTGGTACGACAAATAATGCAGGCTATGTCTAATCGGTATCTGATATCCTGCTGGCAGAGATGTGCGTATAGGGATTCAACTATAGTGTAACCATATATTCCCATCTGTTCATTTATCAAGGTATTCTGTACAGATCTAATGGAGGCAATGGTCTAGGGGCCCATTAAATATCTAGAGCAGGTGTTTCCTACTCCTTGACTTTCAATCAAAGAGGCTGAGAAAGAAGGTGCTAATTTAGTTGTCTCTCTGAATTCGTGACAGTATAAATAATTGGGATATGTCATTGCTGTTCAAAGTGTAGTCTTATTTGTGTTATAATAATTTGTCCAAAATAAAGGTCGTGAATTAAATGCAAGCGATTAGCTAAACATGTATCGGTTATTGTATTTTTTGCCTTCTGTCTTTGGGAAAGATGAGCACATAAGTGCTACAGATAGTAACAGCGATAATAAAATGTCTCATTTCTCACAAAATGTAATAGCCAAGTTGGCGTTTAGAAATTGTGTTGATTTTCTCCACAGATAATAGATTTGCAAATTAAATCCACAGAAGCCCATATTGTGAGTGACATGAAACTTAAAATAAGAGAGCAAACATAACGTCTTAGGGTCTTGTGAGAAGGTATGGAATTCCCATAGTGTGCACGCCGATTTGACAAATGCCCAGTTAACGGTATCTGCATGGTCGCGTCCTCTGTACATTGAGATGTGAGCGTCTCCCGAGGGCCTTGTTAAAACAATCACTGTGTAAACCATGTGCATCTACGGGGCCGCTCACAATGAATTTTGTCGACCCAGCTAACGCGCTCTGCCTCCACGGAACTCTCGCTGAATGCAATTAGATTAACAGATGAACATGCCTCCTCTTGTGTACTCATTTAATCACCAGCTTTCTATCATTCTGCAAGGAGGAGGTGTGTTAGGCTCTATTCCCATAGATTTTAGATCGATCTATCCCCGCGGGGAGTCTCACTAGATTACTTTCAGATAATCCGACTTAAATGTCCGTCCCGCCTACTACAAGCTGTAAGGGGGTAATTAACTTTTGTGTCCGCCCGGCTGACAGCTATTTAGCGTGAACCCCCAGGGAGTTAGGTCGATCTAAAGTAGGTCGATCTAATGTATGGAAATGGGGTATTAGTCTTTCAATCTGATTGCATTCAGCGAGATTTCTCATGGACTTAGTGTACATTAGCAAAATTTATTGTGAACGACCCCTTTTATGTGATTCGACTTACGGTAGAAGTGAGATGAAAAATGGCTGCAGTTCAGACTACAGTATTTTAATTCTCAGTGCAATTGCAAGCTATTTTCGCATCTCCCTTGTATGATAATGGATTAACCGCATGTGATTTATAGACGTATGTCTCGCATTGTCTTTTAAATAAATCAAATCTTTTGCAATGTTGTTTCAGATCTCTACCAAGGAAGACACTGGTGGCCACGTTTGGGTATTTCGGACAGGTAATTTACTTAATTGCAAAATTCTGTTTCCTTCTTCGTGTTCTTACATTCACTAACCTTATTTTACTTACAAGGTACACATTCGCCTTAACTTTGAACTTAACTTTGGTCCCAAATCACACCATTATTTTCTTACCGCATTTCTGCATTCTTATTTATAGAGTAAAAATTACCAAAAAAATGCACTTTCTAAGTATTAATTCTGTGGTTGTAGGTATTTTTTTTTTATTTCGGCAATTTCGGTATTGCGATCATTTACTGAAATTACTTCCGTTGTATTGTTAACCCGTAAGTTCACCTTGAGCGATGCGATGCGATAGGTGACTGATGAGGTAATCGAAACCGCCACCGATGCGTTTATGATTACTATATGTTGTTTCATTGCTTTGATTATTCCTAATTACCTAGAATAACGGTAATATTGTTTCACTTCCACGAAGTTCTTCAGCCTCTTGGGACTACGGCGAGAAAGCATAATTGGATAATAAAAATACGACGCGTTTGATGTTACCGTTTTAAGTTGAAGAAAGCTGAAAGTGACAGGCGTTGGTGTCCATATGCTATTTTAATCGCTTTATATGCGTAAACAATTTTTGAGGATATATTCATTATAATTTGTGGAATGAACATAGCCTTTACGTAATACGGTGTGTGTGTGTGTGTGTGTGTGTGTGTGTGTTCTTAAATCCTTTTTTTCTGAGAATTGTGATATGTACGTAAACATTATGTCAGTGTTGTACAGTTATACAGGGCTTGTTGATTTTCCCTTACTCTTCATGTTAGGTGGGCTGTTTTTGCAATTAAATGCCAGCCATATCTTAAGAAGCATATCGAAGTTGACATAATGGCACTTATACGATAGTGACTACCATCAGAGGAGTCTTTGAGTCACAAAAGTCTTTTAAAAATTTAGATTTGCTATCTGATAATACAACAATGTCTTACAAAATTGTTGTTACAATACAAAATTACTTTTAACATTTTAATCGCTTTGACAACACCGATGTTTTCTATTGGGATTTTACACTTCAAAATAAGCAATAAATAAATAATAGGTTGTTTGTATAAAAAGGAATATGTCTATGTAAAATTTAATATTACGTACGAAGACTCATAAAAACCATGTATAGAGAGAGTGATTAAAAAAAATTAAGCAAAAGAAGCGTTGAGAAATTAATATAATGTTTAGAATGAATAGAAAATGTGACGTTGAGATAGGACATAAATGACAAATCTTGGGAAGTACAAAACAGTTATATTATACATTTAAAATGTTACTGTTTTGCAATACGAATGTCAAAGAGCAGCAGCATGACCGCTGACTTCGTGTTTCGTATCGGCGAACAGTCATTGCGGAAGATATTCTCATTAATTTAAATGCCGTCCCTCCCAGAAGGCAAATATGAACATCAGATTGATTTTGCTTAAACCGTATCGGCTGAATTAACTATCACTTCTTGTTACTTCCAGTTGCGGATAAGTTACCGTTATAAAGACAAATCACTGTTCATTACATACAATTTCAAAGGGTTAAATTATGTTGGGTGTCTGGACTTCTAAACTGCATGAAGTTGAGGGCAAATGTTTGTCACTACACAAATGAATACGGCCCATTTTACCCCAAATGTATTTGTTTAACTCAACTCAACTAAAAAGTAACATTTTTTTTTGCAAAATACTCCTTGAACTTACAATGGAAATTACAGGGTAAACGCATTTTAAAATGCACGTGTTAATGAACACACGCAAGTACTGATTGCGGGAGGTTTTAAAAAGTGCGACATTTTTGATGCAGATGTTGAAATTTGTAGCAGAGCAAGAATCATTGAAATATATCTTCTCTGGAGAGCATAACTGTTAGGTGATTTATTGTCTGCTCAGTTGCTTCATTTTCATCGCGACTGCTTTAATGAGGATACGTAGATCTACACTTTACTAGTGCCCTATTTGAATATCGAAAAAATGACACGTTGTCTCTATAATGTTCAAGATAATTGCAGTACTTAGGTCGCTAAAAGTTTACAGGGTCAAGTTACTATGTATTAACGCATCTTTTGTGGGAATCTTTTTTACCACTAACAACCGTAACGTGTTTTACACGTCTTCAAATGATTAAAAAAGACAGAAGAACAAACCAGAAACCATAACTAGACAAGAGGTGAGCAGGATTCAACATTTAAGAAAAATTAATTATCACAATATCCGACATATGTACGTATTCCAGATTATAGCAGATCCGAAACCAGCATTTCAAGGGGGACGTTTTCTAAAACAAGTGGATCTTTAACCATGAAACCTCCGTGTGCTTAGATCAATTTCAGAGCTTACCTTTTTTCCGGCATAAAGGGCAGTGCGTTCTAGCACCCGAAGCCCTCCTGGCTAAGGGCCTGTCTAGAGACCTTCTCCCAGTGCCCTCAGAATTTTCTGTAATAAAATGGCATAATTTAGTCGTTTATTGACCAGTTATCACAATAAAAACTATTTAAATACTAATAAAATTTTAATACATAAAATGTGCCCCCTGTGTATTCAATGTTAGTTTTGTTAATTTTACAGTGACGCAGAGCACGTTATTAGCGCTATGAAACAATACGCTGGCAAAATAAGAAATCAATAGGTAATTCTAAACAGACTATCAGAAATTTCATAATATTTTTTGTAAAGATGTTCAAGTAATAATATCATTTAATCTCTTTAACACTTACTTAATAAAAACCATTTCATAACCATAAAATGTCCTCAATTTATCTCTGATAGTAAAAAGGTGAAAATATATAAATGTATAATACGACTGGGTTCCCAAAAACCTATTGTACTAGCAGGATCGATCTAACTAGGAGGGGATTTTTGCTAATTTGCATTTAGTTTAAGCGGCTTAAATGTATATCACGCCGACTAAAGCTGCCAGGGGGGTAAATTAACTTTCGTGCACGCTTAAACTAATTGCAATTTATTTTCGAAATGTTCAATATGATAGCTTTATTTTGCTTGTTTTTATTTCGTTCATTTCAATACCCATTGACATGTCTTTATATTCAAATATATGAAAAAAGATATACAGACTTGATATTTAATATGGAATATTTTAGTTTCGAAGGTATGCTTAGGTAAAATGCGTTCTTTTATCAAAAAACTCCGATCTCATATAAGATATGTGAATGGAGAAGTGTGTAGTCAGGTGTGTCGCTACCAATTAACTGAATACCAGGTTTGTTACGCTGCTGCATTATGTAATTGCTTTCTTTATTGAGGTCAGATTTCACCTGAACCGTTCAACTAGTCAAAACAGATTTTACAGACATCGAGAAGAGGCCAACGACGAAGCATGTGCCTCGTCTGAAGTGACTAAGGTCATTAACAGCGTCAGTATTTGAAGTAGATACCACATTGGTGCCAAAACACCAATGGTGATCATCGACGAAAGCCTGAACCAGATCAAATAAAGGAATAATCTGGGAACCACTTGACTATCATTTAATAGGGGGCACCTTAGGACCAATTTTAGGTTGCACGGTGACATTGCCGGTTCACACAGAGCACTTTTAATAGCAGATTACTTACAGAATCAAGGGAATGAGCAGCTACCTTGGTCATCAAAATCGCCATATTTGAACTACATATACAATATGTAGGTAGGCAATTACTCGCCAAATCAATGTCCTACATGTCCTACAACAAAACTGGACCAAATTGTACAGATTTTGACCGATGCCTGGAATGTCATTCCATATTGAACTCCAAAAACCTATCCCAAGGAATGCCTTGCCAACTTCAGAAGGATGGTAGCAGCCAGAAGAGATCAGGCGTAACAACGACCGTTACTGTGACTAGACACTGACATGAGGGTCCTTTGTTGAGCGTGTAACAATAATTTGGAAAATAATTTGGAAAATAAGGAGATCCAAAATATCTCTTTTAATGATTGTCACATGATATAGAATAGGCAATGTGTTTTTGTTTGATTCTCTGACGAATTCAGGTAATGAACTGATGTCACAATGACATCAAAGAGATAATTAAAAATTATTAAAGCACGATTTTAATATTTATTTTCATTTATCAGTCAGCAAAATAGGAAAGAAACTGATGAAAAATGATTTTGAAAAAAATATTCCATATTAAATGTCAAGTCTGTATATATGAGGCAATGATTCGGAGAATTGTGGGATGTTTTCAAGCCACCGAAGCAGTTGAATAGGCCTTTTTCGGGCTGCATGTGAAAATGCTACATGACAGTCAACATGTATATACAAGAAATTCTTTAATCTCCGCTTTTTCATTTTCTTATGGCATATAATCGGGTGTTTAGTGTTTGTGGATCTGGAGTCTTCGCATGTTATCTCTGACTACGTTGCGAAAAAAATCATCTGCGACGTTACATCCACAGTTTTTTCACATGCTCCCGTTCAATAAAGCTGGTTCCTTTTTTCAAACGTAATTAAATGTTATATGATGATAAGCGACCTGTAAAAAGGCTGACATGAGAAAGAAATACCAAACTGGAGCGGGTGGGTTGCGGCTTTAATTCCCAGTCAGAGAAAATTGTAGCAGTCCGCAATATTCCGTTTCTCATTACAGATTGTACTAACCGCAATACGTACTTCCGGCTAACCGGGTTACTTCCGGTTAGCCCTTTCCGGGTACTGGTCACATGGAGCTATGGGACCCGGACTTCCCCTTCCGGGAATACCATTCCTGTATCCTGATTATATATCTTTGATCTTGATACCCAGCATTAATACATGTATAGTACCCTATTCATATCGGGTGGGGTCGTTTACGGAAGCGTAATTTTTAGTATACGTTATTTTTCCATGGAATTTCAGGGATTCGTCACATTTTTATCGGCTTTCATGAGATAGTTCGCAGGTTTTGTATCGTTTAGGCCTATGGTTATTTTACTAGACTCAAAATAGATTTCCGCCATTTAGCCATGTTGAACATGCCATTTTATTCCATAAATTCCACGCAAATTATTTATTAGATTAAAATATGCCAAACAAATACAGAGCAATATGTGAGTAATATGTAATATGTAATATGTGAGTAAAAGAAAGATAAAAAATCTTTAAGTGGAAGAGTTCCACAGATGAGAGTAATTTGGGTTCATCAGACTGATGATGAAGAAGAGGACCACATATTTGAAGCATCAGGCACATGTGGCACAGAGTTTGCAAATGATGATGAACTAGAGGATAAAGACAGCAACATAATGTAACCAAAAAGGGTGGAATTTGTCAAATAAGACTAAGAAGAGGCTGCATCAGGAGGTGTGGCAGAGGACGTGGACAAAATGTAATGAATTACCTCTGTCGGTCAGCTTGAATTTATCAATTGCGAGCCTAGGACAATGACCCTGGTATATGACCAAGAGCACCTAAATGGTAAAATTGAACAGTTTGGAAGATGATCCACCTAGCATTGGGACAAAACCAACCCAAAATTTCTGAAGCAGATCGCCACTCGGCAACAGCTTCGTCAGATTCTGCCCGGATATTATGCCATCTTTATGAATGTCTATAAAGCAAAATACGTGAAAATTGCAGCCTCTACAGCTATCCCCCTTACTGACTTCTCTATATGTTGCAAAATATACCGGTATAATAAGGGTTAGAGAAGCATATTGATAACTAGTCAAGGACTCTTTGACTTATTAATGATTAAAGGACTCGTCGGTATCTCTTTGTTCAGTAAATTTGCTTGCATGTTCTACGGAGTGTTACAGGGGCACTCATGGCATCTTGATTGTCACGTGTAACATAAATTTTTTCAGGTATGTAGTAAGGAAACTGTAGCCTTTGTCTTCTGTTGTCAATACCAATATAAATATACTTGCAGGCTCGACGCAAATCAAGATCAAATCAAATCAAATCTACGTTTTATAGTCTCACTCTGAAAGTTGATAATTATAATAAAAGTTATACATGTATAAATAGGGATATGTAGGCCTAATAGGGCCACTAGAACCACTAAATGCCCTTATTTTGGGTCATGTATTTTCACCAATAAAGTAAAGAAAAATCAACAAGGCATCAAATGGATGTTGTACATACGAGAACACCTAAGCGCCAAAGTACGCCATGCAAGTAAATTAAACAAGCTCTAAATTTCACGAAAATCACTTGGATTGAAAACGAAGTTGGAGAAACGTTTTGTTTTACCTTGTAAACCTATCTAATCTTTGAAGACAAATATTGCCACAAAGATTAACGTGTAGTTCAAATTAAGAAATCCATATAGGATGTACGTTGGTAATTAAGAGGTGTCAATTTCATATCTGATGATACTCTTTTCTGAACATTATACATACGAGCTGCCCATAATTTCCAAGGTCCCATAAAATGAAATCAGGCAGAAAAATTACCAAGCCAATCAAGTGCTTTGAAACCGGACGAGGATACCTAAAAAATAGTACAACTTAAGCTAGAGTAGTTAATTATCCTTGGAGTAAAGAAGATCAACTTTGCATGCAATTAATTTCTACTCGGCTTTCGTGGTGGACTGGGTATGTTGTCGACTTACTATACAGGAAATGAAGAACCACTCCTGTTTGATATATTTAATGCTCACTTCGGCAGATAATTCCAGATAGTTGTGACGTTGTTCAATGTACATGTAAACAATTCTGTGGTATAATCTGAGCCTTTCATGTACGATAAAGCCCAGAAACGTCTAAATTATGTTAGATATGTACACGTGTGTACTAAAATCAGGCAAAGGCCGGTCATGCAGAGATACTTGTATATTGCGTTTATCCAACCACTACCAAGTTTCTAATAATTGTTTGAATGCACGACCCACTGGGAATGTAATATAAAAAATAAATGTGCAGCTGTGAAACAAGTTATTAAACAGCAATCGCTAACAAGCAACACAGTATTACGGATGTCTGTTTGCGATTCGCTCCATCGCTGTAATCGAGGAATTGATCGCCTATTAAGAGTGCGCCGTGCGGCAATCACCACTCTGTTTAGTTTACTAATTGGTAATATGATGACTACTGATTGGAAATTATATTAATGGGATAATGTAATTAGGTACCCGTTTCTCGTCAGGATTTTCCGTCAAGAGGTTTATTTGTATGACAGGTTTAAGTGGGAAGCCAAAGCTTGGATTGCATGGTCATTAGCCACTTGTGGTTGTGACAATGCTTTATGCTTTCTTCAGAAGATAACCCTAGCCGCTCTCTGTGGCTGCCTTATATCGGGTATTTCCAGCCTTTAAAGAACCTTAAAGAACTTTATTTGAACATAATCACCGGGTATATACCGTTGTATTCAAAAACTTTATCCCTTTTTTATTCTGAATTAACAATACATTGCTTTACATACTACAGCATGAAATATTCTAAGAAAATTATAGATTTTTTCCATGGATGGATAATTAGGTAACGTTTTTGTGCATTAGCTCATCTTCGGATAAACTTGATTCCATTTACGTTATACCCAGCCGTGTTAAACAAAGTTTGACATTTTTTTCATTTTAAAATAACCTTCGTTTATAGTTGCTTAACCTATAAATCATACTTTGAAAAAAAATCTATGTATATGAAAATGTTAAAACTATCAGAACACATATCTAAGTCAAAGCTGACACTGAGAAATGGCGCCTTCGTTGTTCACTATACATTACACATTTTAACAATTTGCATTGCAATTTGTATTTTCTCACTTATCGTACAGATAACATCTGTAAACGGTCACATCGGAGGACAAGCTGCATTTTTTACATAGAAACAGCATTACCCCAGGGACTCAGTTTGAACTATTTCCATTATCACTTCGACGCAATAAAACATATTGATGGAAATAGGTGCCAAAGTAATCTTTTTATCTGTGAAGCATTATTATTCTTATAACACTTAGAGCCGCCTAATGGATGTTTTGAGTCTTAATGTAGATATAACAATCGCTCTTTGTTGGTCACGATTTTGTATTGAAAACACGTAGCATATTTCGCATCCCAGCTGGCTTATCTATAAAAAACCAAATCTGACATATGCCAGGCTAGTTTCGCTTAATTACTATCGAAATTTAAAACGCGCTGAAATATCTGCGTTTGAACGTAGATTCTGAAGAGACTGTTTGAAATTATTGTTATACTAGTCACTTCTTTTTTTCGTGACCAGAAAAGCACCCTTTTAAAATACGTTGATGCGATAAATATATCCTTTTACTGTATAAAAAGTACTCTCTTGAATAACCACCTGCTAATTCAATATCACTGTGTTTGGAATGTGTTCAATTTAAAACCGGCAGTTATCCCAACGTTACCCACAGTAGGACACTTAAGGTGAATGGCCTTCAACACATAAGTTACCTAAACCTTATACAAGCGGATTTGTTCATACACAGCGGCCAGGTTGCATATGCGCCTAATCCAGCTATAAGCCTAGACGTGACGTCATTACTACGTTGGTAGGTGACGTACGCGCCGTTGACATGGTATTGGGAAATGGGATGGAAAAACTAGTATCCTTGAAATAGCTACATGAACAGATATACGGATCCAGATTTACTTATAGCACACCCTTTTTAGGCCAAAATCATTAACATTACGCTACCAGAAATGTAAAATTTGGGGTATTCAATTATCACACTCAATACACAAAACTGTCAATACCCCAACAAGTTGGCAGAGAACGTACAATTAAAGGAACACTCTTGTTCCATAGAACTATCTATCATCATTCGTTTTACATTAACCTTAGCTTTCCTATCGGGGAAAAGACTTTTGCAACGTCTTAACACTACCACTGAGTGCTTACATTAGGAGTCCATATGGCCCCATTTATATCTGCCACTTAGTGGCCCGACAGGAACACGCTCCTCCTGCGGCCATCACACAACACCCTAGCAGGATAGCTGTCCAATCAAACTGATCAAAAAGAATGGACACTTTGACACTAATGGGTTATTTGCGAAACCACCCGCGTTGGCTGGCATCATTTCTGAAACTCTGTGCTCTGGTATGCTGTGTGATTTATCACTGCAACCCTGAGCTAGACGAGAGTTTGAGGAGAGGTTTACATTGCAAGGATAAGAGCCGCTTCTGGCGCGCTCGCCCCTACAGTGGCTCTATAGTAGAGTTTACTCTTACAATTATATCTCTGGTGCTCTCACGGTTCTTTGAGTTAATCTCCCAATGAGAATATAGGCATAGTTCATAGCAAGTGTGTAAATGAAACACCTACTTGTGATCATAAACATGTATCATATAGAATATTATTTGAACAGTGTCAATTGCGTATTGTCTTTAAAAAAAGCTACCTGTACCTTAAATTATTGCGTTGACGCAATGATTTATTCAGTCTTTGGCGATTTACTCGTTAGCACCTTACCTGCATGTATAAACGCTGGCATTGTCATGAGATTAAAATATATCAATATCCTGTCAGGAACGGAATGCGTCTTTCTCGTATTATAAATGTACAAGTGCGACGTGTCGTTAAGATCTGAAAAGGTTCCCCACAATTTTGGTGACAGTTTTTATAAACATTGGTGTCGGACTGAAGGAAGGGTTTTACAGTTTGAACTTAATATCTTGAATAAATCTTCTAATTTACGACGAAGTTTACGTTTTTTTTTTGTTTGATTTTTGCTCTCTAGTTCAACTTGTTTCCTTACCATCTACAAGTAAATGTTTCTATAAATGTTTCAGCGGGCTGCAACGAAGTAACTGGTCGCAATGAATTTAGATCGACACAAATCTGCATTTACCTCTGGAGAGCACACTTAACGTTTAATCATAGTCAGCATTTACTTAAACACATAGGGACCAGGCGACCCGTCACGCAGCGTGCGGTTTTACAGGGCAGCATGCCGTGAAGTATGGATTAAGGCGCCATGTTCATGCTATCTTGTGAATAACGTACTTGCTTGATAACATTGTTGTAATTGGGAGGGTGGCATTTCTTGTGTTAGGGATAAAATATGTGCTTATGATGCAGCTTGATACGCTTTCAGGTGTTATATCTCTTTTAATGCAGTGAGTTACACGGTATCCCGTGAGTTAAGGTTTGATTAATGGCACCCAACCTAAGGCCAGTGAGGTGAATCTGATGGTTAACAACTCATCATAAATCTGGTGTAAGTAATTATACATAATACCCATTAGTTAAAAATGACACACAGGCACGTACATAAAAAGAAAACGAAGAAGCAGTGAGCACCTATGTGCTTTCGCTATTTCTCTTCAACGTTGCGGACACTGAATGTAATAAATACCTTTAAAAAAGACCATTACTGAGGTGAATAGATTCTATATAATTACAAAGTCCGGGTCTTGTTCGTTGATAATGTAATCTGTCTTCTGGTTAGCCACATTGATACTAGTAATGCATGGCCTTGGGCACCTTACCTACAACATGCATTACACGATGCTCACAGGGCAATGCGGAGGGACCAGTGTGCGGTTGCACCCGTCATATGGGTTTTAAGATGACAATGGAGCTATGAATATTAGATAATAATAATAATAATAATAATAATAATAATAATAATAATAATAATAATAATAGTTATTATTATTATTATTATTATTATTATTATTATTATTATGTATTGACCCGAAGTGTTAAAATTTGACATACGTTATTTTACACGGCCAATAGATGAGCAATACAGTTCAATTTTTAGAATATTATATAAGCTAAATTTTATATATCTGTGCTATATGTTGACAATTTTTATGCAAACGTGCAATGGATTTTAAATACATGAACAATACATTGATATCTGTGTCCCTGCACCCTGAATGTGTGTTTTAGTTCCATATGTGCGCAACTCCTTCACAAACCTAATCAAGACTTGCATTCCACACCGACTCAAATCCAATATTTGAAAAATAGATCGCACTGGAGCTTTTGACAGCATTTTGGAATGCATTGAGTGTAACTCTAATTAAAGGTTATATTATGGACGCAGAGTTGCATTGCTTGCCATATATGCCTGCACGCAAATACAGAATCCAAGTTGATCTGGAGCCATTATAGATACTTTCTTAAGTAGGTTTAACAGATAAGAATTTATGAAGATACCAAGTTCTCAACCAGGGGCATATTCGACCCTTAGATATGAAGTCCAGTAGGATAAAAGTTTGGTTAGAATGGTTTCTGTTGTAGTGTATTATAAAGTCGATCTGATCTGGGGGCACGCAAAAAAATTTATCTTGAGGTATTTTGTACAAAATGAAAAAAAAAGATAACAGTAATAACAAAAACAGTATGAATGTACTCGACTGTCATTCGTCCTTTAACTAATAAAAAAGGTCATTTTTAAAACCGAAAGATCAGACTTAAAAGTCTCAGATAGTTGAGTCAAGCCATATGGTGTATTACGAGTTTGAGAATCCAAGGCGCCTGTAAGCTAATCGTGTAGGAAGAAAATGAAATGACATAATCGTTTGAGATAACCTCAAGGCCATTCTTTCGTTCTTCCTAATACATGCAAATGTTATCTGCTTGGTGTCATTGCCCCCAACTCTTCTGTTTCACTATTCGTAGGAAATGACAGAATGGAAATGCGTGACATTTCAATTCTGTACGAGACATATATCAGTGCTGTGCATATTTAATTGGCTATTTTACAGGAAAGGTTATTATTAAAATATCCTTCCCATATGGTGGAACCGCAGCAAATATGATATAATTAAATTGATAGATATATAACAGAAAGGCCTATTAATATCCATTCAAAGAAATGTAACAAGATATAGATCTATCAGCATTACATGCGGTATGCGGAGAATGCCGTGTGAAACCGCTTAATCTTTGTACGCGTTTGGCGTTTTGCGTTCAAAAATTAAGCGGTCTCACACGGCATTCTCCGCATCACATGGGTTTTGGTGGTCAGGTTAAACCAGTCTTTGGATATCGCCTGATGTCCTCCAACGACCAGTATATGTAGAGTGTTCAAAACATAAGATTATTAATTGCCATGTTAATTCACCAAACCGTTTTGTAAGAAATACATATCCCAAAGGATTCTGAAATAACCTTTCACCCTGAGATTGCTTGATAATGACGTCTGCCATCAAAGAAAAATAATTGAAATAGACAGAAAGGGTCTATCTGAAGATTTTTGTCGGTATGATAGCGTAGATGTACATGGGCCACACGAAGTCTCCCCAAAGGTCAGTATCAACAGTGATTTATTTTAACATCAGCTCTTTTGGATACGATTTATTTCAGGCAGGCTTTTTCCAGGTTAGTCATGCATTTTGTACGAGCGGGAGATATTTATCATTTTCAAACAGCATCACGTTACTTCAGCAATGATTTAAATTATTGCATTTTTAATAAAAAGATGGAAATGTGGAAACCATTAGTTATGCTGGGCTACGAAATATAAGGTACATGGAAATATGAACGTTTATTGGGCGAGGTGCTAGCTGCCACGTGCATTTATCACAGTAGATATGTCCGCTCTGATTGGTCGAGAAGTGCAGAACATAGAATGGTGCCATACACCTTTCGAGCCTCGTTTTAATTACTGGCAGTATATGACAAGACCATCAGTAAGCAACTACATCATCAGAAAGAGGCTATAGAAGAATCTCAAGTTAGAACAGACGTTATTTATAATTAGCCAGTATATAACAGTAATTGAATCGAGGGTCGGGGGGGGGGGGGGGTATATATAAATAAGGCTCAGTAAATTATTCGTAGTATTTTTATCTAAACGTTAAAATTCAGTGATTATTGGCTATGCAGTCACAGAAACATGTAGAGGGAGCGTTGAGGAATGGAATGGGGTCCATGTAAAAATATGACTAAGTGACTGCATAACTAATGGCTTGCGTGCCTGTACACGCAAATTTCGCAAATTTACAGAAAAAACTGAGTCTGAAGTTTATCTGGGCATTTTATAGACGTATATCACCCAAAGAAGTTCAAGTACAGGCAGGGGCGGATCAAGGAATATTTGAAGGGGGAGGGGGTCCGAAGATGCAAAGCCGACCCTCCCTCCCCTTGGCTGGTATTTTAGAGGACGAATGGTGCCATTTGGTACGGTTTTGAACTATGATTCAGCTAGTCAAATTATAACTTCAAGAGGGGACCATTGGTGTGATTTTTTCAGAAATCAGGACCCATAGGCCCCCTTCTAAATCCGCCACTGGGTACAGGGTCCTTCATCCAGAGATATGCATAAGCCTATATGTGATGACAGAAATTGTAGGTGAACGACAAAGCCTAACGTAGTGCTTTATTCTAAGATACATTTGAACCGTTGCTTGTTAACGCATGTAAACACTCCTATTACTGTAGTTTCTTATACTCAAATAAAGCCGACATGTCACAGGATAAAAGAGCTTCAAGACTGCATTTTCTTCAAATTTTTGGTCGTAAATTGACCTACTTTTCTGACCTACTTCCCTGACCTACTTAAAGTAAGAAGAAAATATCCGTTCACATATGCCAATATGAAACCCTTTTCTATTTCTCCAATAATACAATTTTAAACTTTATGGTGGCATCTGATCAGCTATTGTGGCAAACATTTTGCTTCAAATGCATCTTTGAGTACTTAAGAGCCCTCTCTAGGCACTGACACAAAGTATATATCATTTGAAAGCTAAGTGTACTGCATGCATGGTCAAAGATACTTCACCAAAATGTGAAAATAGCATATCATACTCAGTGATTTAGATAATTTGGTCAAATATTTGCATTTTTAGAAAAAGTGCTGATATCTTGGATTTTGTCTGTTTCCATGGTTACGTGACCACTTGTCATTTCCAAATCATAGCTATATCTTTGGCCAGCAGATTTCAGGCCTACCCAACTACAAGACTCGACACCGAATGATCATACCCTGAACAAATTTTGAGTGGTGATGCAATGCTTTTCAACCCCTCTGAGAATCGTCACTATCACATCGCGTACTAGGCAAGAGCGGTGTCGCGTCTGATACTATGTAATGCGATCTGATACACACCTTGAAAACGGGTAGTGTGGTCCGATTTACCGGTGAATTCTGGATCATTCGGTGCCGAGTCTGGTAGTTGGGTAGGCCTGAGATTTGGAGCTTTCAAATGACTGATGGTTTGGATCTGTGTATAGAAGGTTGGGGGTTAATCTGTCAATCTTGCCCTTTTGGCGCTCACCTGATTATCTACTCGATCAAGTTCAGTTTTAGATATGATGCTTTTCTGTTGTCCAGTTAAGGGACATAAACTGAGGTTGGGTAATTATCATTCACGGCCAAGGCTCTTCTATACAGACAGCTATATGGGTAGCCAGTGAGTGGCTGTAGAATATATAATACTTTTCATCTTAACTTTTCACAAGGGGAAAGTTTCTTTCAGGCTTTAGGGAGCTGAAGAAAATGTAACCCATGTTTTTGTCCTGCTCAACATAATGTACATTGAAATTCTGATAACACAACCGCTGCACATTCATGAATTGACATTTCGTTTTTGTCATTGCTGGTTTTTTTTTTTTTTCAATTTTATACTGACATAAACCAAGGGGCCACTTTTGACTTAGGTTTCTCTTCGCCCTACAGCTGACACTGTTGATGTCTTAAATATTTTTTTCAGTTATTACCTCTTTCTTCTTGTACATCATCAGCAACAGTTTCAATGGAGATGAAAGATTTTGGTCACCCTATTTAACCTCTTATCTCGTCAGTGTCTTTGGCATGACTGCCTTTTATCCCTATGTACGTCATGTTAACGTTCCAATGCGTGAACATAATATAAGCACTTCAGCAAGAAAACATTGTGAAACGTGTGACTTACCCAAACATATTATATGATAAGTGGTTTATTTGTTTTTGCTTTGTTTTTCGATTATGATACAACAACGAAATGCTTTTCTCCTTATGGACTGGTATGTAAGCAAAGATGAACAAGTCACACCTTGGAGCCATGTCAGTCCATGTAGCACGATTCACCCTCGGCCCCAGCTGCTGCTAGCCATATTGCAGTATCCATGGCACACGAGGGCAATAATTCCTTTTGGTGCGATCACATCCCAAGTCAAACTGTGTTCGACCCGTTTTATTTATCACTGTTGAACGTTGGAAAACATCAACAAGTACTTGTATTGTTCGAAATCGCCCTCTAAATGGAAACAAACGTAAGGACATATAGCATTCTGGAAAGCTGTTGAGATGAGAGACTCGTACAAGGTACAAACTAAAGAATATACCTAATTATCAAATAACAAGATTACATTTTGTAGACTACAGACAACTTATACCTTTTAATAGACCAGTCTACCTGTATAGATGTAATTACTCGTTTTCTGTCAGAGGATCATGTCTAAATTTAATTTCTCAATTGGAGACTGACAAGTACAGGGCTTTTACGTAGAACTTTTTACATCCAACATTCACACCCAGATTTGACACCTAATGTGACCTTGGGTCCACGGGGGAAATATCACGACTTTATCTCGAAATCTCTCTGTGACAGATGAGGTGAGGTGAGGAGAGAGGTCGGTTTAATAAAAAAATCCCGGGTTAAAGAGTTCATGAATATTATTTTTTGTGCATCTGTTTTCGTCGGTCTTTTATTTATTTATTTATTTATTTATTTATTTATTTATTTATTTATTTATATTTATCAACTTTTCAGGAACGAACAACTACTAATTTAAATCCACGTATGTTGTTTAAATCGATTTTGTTTAGAATCGATTTGAATACTAACTCAGATTCGTTTCAATTATCACCAAAATGCGACGGTGACAAAGAACTTTGCAACTTAAAGTTTGGATTTACATCCATATGAATGTAAATCCAAACTTTAAGTTGCAAAGTTCTTTGTCGAACATTCCCTTTCTTTAGCCTACCGACGGATAAAAGTGACATTTTCACTTAGATTTGCAATAATCTTCGCCAATCATCGATCAGCTAAGCAGATAGTGATCTTCACTTTAAGTGTCATTCTACATCTTTGTCATCACCAAACTCTTATAAACTTAATGTACTTTTTCTGTTTCACTTATGACAGGTCGAATCCTTCCCTCTGCCGTCAAATCAAACCAATCTTAGGTCAAGTGCTTCTACTGCAACCCCTTTAAATCAATCCCTGTGTAATCTATTGAATCCCAGCTCAGAGAGGCTGTCGTTACACTGCGACGCTGTGAGAAGCCTTAAACCATCTCCATTCGCTTTTCCTTCTTTTGATCGAATGGGCTCCAGTTCATAAAGTCTATGGGACTACGTCAAACAGACTCACGTTTCCTATTGGACGCGCACTGGGAAATAATTTGATATGGTTTCCTTGAGACTTAGACACGCAAACAGCACTGGGTCAAACGGGGGACATAAATAAGACTGGAACACGCTTCGGCTAGCATTAACGGACGCGAGTGGCCATCCTAACGCATGCACGGACTCTGTTGCTTAGGACCGTGCGGCTTGCTGGGTAAGGACGTTGTTTTAATGTCTTAGTTTCAGATTAGAGGTTTCACATACGTGACATATTAGTTATAAGCATTTTTTTGTTTCTATTAAGCACACGACCTGTGTAATTATCGAACGGACTTGGAGACAGCCAATAATGTTTATTAAAAATTTATCAACGTTATTAGTAAAAAAAAATTTCGTATAGTCGTATTGAAGTACAATATATATATATTTCCATATTGGTACTCTGCGACTTCGCAACGCAACAATGTGCAGCAAGTTTGTTTTTTTTTTCACGCTGCACGAAAAGAACAAAAAGAAGAAACGCTCGTTTTTTATCTCGGTGGTCAACAGCATTACGGTATTAGTTGCACGCCAACAAAATTACATCTAACAGACCAAATGAATCAACGCATAATTACATGTACCTGTAAGAATGATATTGCGTCAATTTCGTATGATTTCATGAATTAATTATCACCAACCGCCTTCTTGAAACATGCATATTGTATTGCCGTCATTGTTTCCACGGTATCTATTGCCTTGCTTGCGTATTCGCAATATCGCCAACACGTTCTTGGCTTGTTCCACAGATAAGAACTGTGCAATCATCTGCCAATAATTGAGTCGGATGTGAGATAAATGTGGCAGAAGTGGTAGACCTGATATAAAATCCAATTCACACTTTTTTTTACCAAAATAGATGACGGACATATTTTTTTCTAAAATTGATGGATAAAGAAGGTGCATCTACCAGATGCCATAGACATAACTATTTAGTCATTTTAATTGTTAGAGATCAACCGGCCAGCTTGCAACCCATCCGTACATCTCATGCACGTTTAATGTCAGATTGACGTGAACGTAAACCTACATTCAAAATGCTAACTCTAAACTTTAAAAGTTGCGCCTGGTCGGTCCCGGTAACTGTACTGTACTGTACTGTCCCGGTATCTGTACTGTACTGATTCCCAGTGGATTGAAATCCAGATCGTTAATTATATCAGTTAAGAAATGTTAGGTTAAGTGTAAACCTGGGGGACACCTCATCAGCCCGAGCGTGCAGATGTAGTGTACGTGCCAAGGTTCTTAGCGTATTCTCGTTTAAAGTTGGTGAGTGCAACTGTATTGTCATTGTCGTGCTGTTAGCATTGATATTAGCTAAATTAAATGCAAATATTTTGTGCATCATATTTAAAACGATTGAATAACTGTTCAAATGAAGAAAACGGAAAGTTGGACAAACGCAGTGTAAAATTAGTGAAAATGGATCGGTGTCCCTTATGTGTAATATCATCATCCTTCTAAAACTTGTAGAGGTAGATGTTAAAATACATGTACGCCTTACAAATAGGTAATGGCAAGAGTAAAAAAACGCGACCTTTAGCGTCCAGGAAAAGGTATTCTAGCGGTAGGAGTAGTGCCAGCCGTTGAAAGTACCAAACACCCCCACATGAAGGCGTCATTATTGAAAGGTCATCATTTTCAAAGACTGAAAGATCTTTCAAGCGACACATGTGCGTCTGACAGATCAGTATTTAGGGTCGACGAGAGAGATGTCTGACAGGACCATTCAGAAGTATGTCTGATCTCTTTTGAACCATTCCACAAAGGTCGTGGCCTCAATAGTGCCGTTCCTCGCCTTTGGCAAATCAAAATTAAAGGTTATTTATTGGTACCCTAATACGTTTTGATTTCTTTTAACGAATTGCCTCCAGGTCTCTGTCGTTATCATTTATTCAGGGAGGTCTCTGATTTATTATTTTCCCTTGACAGTTGATTTAAAGCGGCAGAAGTAGGTGTTTGTGCTTGACTAACCCTGCGTTGCGATGAGGAAGAGCGAACTGAATAATTGATAACTGGCTGTATTAATGCTGGGATAAGGAATTGTTAACTCGCGGATAAGTCTAAACAACCACAGTGAAATAAAAATGGTCGTTTGCTGGATAATAAAGTATGCCTATCCCCACTTAAAAATAAGGGGAGCTTTGGCTGCATCCTGTGTAACGTAATAATGTTTCTCTTTTAATCTATTCTACGAGCTTCCATTAATCCATCTGTGGTCTACCCAGCTTAAATGGCATTGTCCTAGAAAATCGTGGTGGTTGGATCTTAGTTACAATAATAGCTGTGGTATCATCATCATCATCATCATCATCAAAGGTTCTCTTCTCTTCAGAGACTGTGGCGAGCGTGGAGGATGCCTGTCACTTCTTCAGTTTGCCTTTATCCTGCCATCTCTCTCTCAGTGTTAGGTTTTACAGGTCTTCTTGTGATAGAATAGAAAA
The DNA here is from genome assembly GCF_001039355.2 of Lingula anatina. The sequence continues at coordinate 131,771 of NW_019775900.1, read as the reverse complement.
TATCGGTGCTTAACATGACCCAGGGCTTTTTTGAGTGGTACGATAGTATGTGAATATAAAGGTTTTTTTGTTTGTTTCCTCGTTCGGACAACGTTCAATAGGAAACCTATTTATTTTTGTGTGAGAATTTGTTTCTACCACAACAGCTATAACACGACTTCATCTTCCCAACATGCATGTAAAAGCGAAATGTGATAAATTAAAATACAGTGTAATTTGATCATCATCTCTTCAACTCGCAATCACACAATAAGAAATCGTATTCAAATCCGATAATGAGCGTTGGCGTCGGGTAAAGTTCGAATCCAAAACCCACTTTTCTCTTAACACGTCAAAATTTGATTAACGCATGGCATTGTGCACCTGGGACGTTGTTTCCTTTTTTGTGAGAGGAGNTCCCTTTAATTATATCAGTTAAGAAATGTTAGGTTAAGTGTAAACCTGGGGGACACCTCATCAGCCCGAGCGTGCAGATGTAGTGTACGTGCCAAGGTTCTTAGCGTATTCGCGTTAAAAGTTGGTGAGTGCAACTGTATTGTCATTGTCGTGCTGTTAGCATTGATATTAGCTAAATTAAATGCAAATATTTTGTGCATCATATTTAAAACGATTGAATAACTGTTCAAATGAAGAAAACGGAAAGTTGGATAAACGCAGTGTAAAATTAGTGAAAATGGATCGGTGTCCCTTCAGTGTAGTATCATCATCCTTCTAAAACTTGTAGAAGTAGATGTGAAAATACATGTACGTCTTACAAATAGGTAATGGCAAGAGTAAAAAAACGCGACCTTTAGCGTCCAGGAAAAGGTATTCTAGCGGTAGGAGTAGTGCCAGCCGTTGAAAGTACCAAACACCCCCACATGAAGGCGTCATTATTGAAAGGTCATCATTTTCAAAGACTGAAAGATCTTTCAAGCGACACATGTGCGTCTGACAGATCAGTATTTAGGGTCGACGAGAGAGATGTCTGACAGGACCATTCAGAAGTATGTCTGATCTCTTTTGAACCATTCCACAAAGGTCGTGGCCTCAATAGTGCCGTTCCTCGCCTTTGGCAAATCAAAATTAAAGGTTATTTATTGGTACCCTAATACGTTTTGATTTCTTTTAACGAATTGCCTCCAGGTCTCTGTCGTTATCATTTATTCAGGGAGGTCTCTGATTTATTATTTTCCCTTGACAGTTGATTTAAAGCGGCAGAAGTAGGTGTTTGTGCTTGACTAACCCTGCGTTGCGATGAGGAAGAGCGAACTGAATAATTGATAACTGGCTGTATTAATGCTGGGATAAGGAATTGTTAACTCGTGGATAAGTCTAAACAACCACAGTGAAATAAAAATGGTCGTTTGCTGGATAATATAGTATGCCTATCCCCACTTAAAAATAAGGGGAGCTTTGGCTACATCCTGTGTAACGTAATAATGTTTCTTTTTTAATCTATTCTACGAGCTTCCATTAATCCATCTGTGGTCTACCCAGCTGTCCGATAACACGTAAAGTTTGCCTTTATTGTGCCATCTCTTTCAGTGTTAGGCTTTACAGGTCTTCTTGCGATAGAATAGAAAATATCGGTGCTTAATGTGTACATAAAGGTTTTTTGTTTGTTTCCTCGTTTGGACAACGTTCAATAGGAAACCTGTTTATTTTTGTGTGAGAATTTGTTTCTACCACAACAGCTATAACACGACTTCATCTTCCCAACATGCATGTAAAAGCGAAATGTGATAAATAAAAATACAGTGTAATTTGATCATCATCTCTTCAACTCGCAATCACACAATAAGAAATCGTATTCAAATCCGATAATGAGCGTTGGCGTCGGGTAAAGTTCGAATCCAAAACCCACTTTTCTCTTAACACGTCAAAATTTGATTAACGCATGGCATTGTGCACCTGGGACGTTGTTTCCTTTTTTGTGAGAGGAGAAAAGGGAATGCACTTTCACCAGCTAGGATTCAAGTAAGACTTACTAATTAAACGAATGAAGGTTTAATTAACACACACACACACACACACACACACACACACACACTATTTGTATAATTTAAAAGCAGGATGTTAAAGAACTGCTAAAACAAACGAGGCTACATTCTGTGTCCGAACAGTGAGAATTGTAATTTGGCTCTATATGCCTTAAGATTGCCAAAGAGAGCTCTTTTAATTAAATGCTAAAGTTCATTTAGAAAAAGAAACAGAACCAATTGGTCACTACTTTTATCCAGACAGAGGGATTCAGCAGAGCGGAACTGAATTTCATGATTGAAATATAAAATGATGATTGGAATATGGGGGGCGGGGGGGGGGGGGTAATCCTAACATAAAGTTAAATTTTATTGTATTATTGTATTTGTGAAAAGAGTAGCATTACATGACCATCTAGTATCCGCCGTGACCATAATTTGAAAGTTGACGCTACGCTATGTTCCCTTTTAAAAACCTTATTTCTTATTTTTTAAGCCCATGTGACATTCCATTGTCAGCACGAATAAATAAATATAATTTTCTTCAAAACAAAATGTTCATACCTCTTTCTTCATTAAGTATACTATACGCTTGATTTATCTTAGATATTGTTATGAAAATGGAAACGTTCCTACACTACAGGTGACAGCATCGTCATTAACGAATATGCCACCATAATGCACACAAAGTCTTACTTTCGTGAATATATCGCTAACACGTTCATTAAAACATCATTCAGAGAGAACCAATTTCGCTATTAGTATGCTATAAGCATGCTATGACAAATGTCAGTTAAGTTAAAATGACGTGTAGAATGTGTAGAAAGGTAGTGTATTAAACAAAACAGGACGTGATAAGCCTATGTAAAACCCGAGAACGGCACACATTTATTCTTATCCAAATACTAGTTCCGATAAACACCTGGTTGAAAAACCCGTCATCTTTATTTCGACGTTTTTTTCTACCATCTTACATTTATACTGGGTTCCCATACCAAGATAATCTAACAGGATCGATCCATCTCCGAGGGGTTTCTCGCTAAATTGCTTTCAGCTTAAGCGACTTAGATATCTGGCACGCCTACTGATGCTGCTAAACGATAATTAATTACCCCCTACCAGATTAAGTAGGCGAAACAGACATTTAAACCGCTTAAGTTGATTGCAATTTAGCGAGAATCCCCTCGGAGATTGATCGTTCCGCAGTTAGTACGATAGGGTCTGGGAATGGTCCCTTAAATTATACAATTAATTGTAACAACGTTAGAAATGTGAGAAATATTGTCAAATTATTAAAAAAATAAGATGGTAAACTCATCAATGTATTTATAATATCGTTACAGGTACAATACAAGGAGGAATTTGGTTTAATGGTGAAAGGATAACATCGGAGAAATAAGTACAATTTTATACCTAAAGGAACAGCCAAATAGTCAACACATTCTCTATGTGCAATGCTTCTTTTGAACATGAGTCTTTGAAGGTATTCCCCTCAGAAGCAGCACGATAGATTGGGAACGTCCTTCAGTTTCGCTCGTAAATTGTAGCATGCACCATTTGTGAGAAAAACTGGATTTTTGCCACTGTTGAAAATATGGAAGTTGAATCCATAAACATGGCAAGGAATTTTGATGATGGATTGTATTCCGTGGGACCAAGATGGACAGCAACATCGATATATAGCATTGACGATGGCGGAATGCCAACCAACAGTACCGTTGAACCAATGAACGAGACTTGCGGTGATTTGCTGTATCTCGGTAAGCAAGCCGAATACAAAGTGCCGATTTACGGTTACCTATCGCCGATTGTGGTCTTATTTACCGTTATTACAAACGTTCTCATTTGCGTTATCCTTCTACGACGACACATGCGTACTCCAACGAACGTCCTTCTGGTATTCATGGCTTTATCTGACCTGTTCACCGGGCTGTTTCCATTGCCTTTTTTGCTCTACGTCTACACAGCTGGGCGCTACGTGGATTATCTGCCGTTTGACACATGCTGGATGTATAAATACCTATTTGAAATTATCCCAACGATATTCCACACGGCCTCTATATGGCTCACTGTTGCCCTTGCTTGCCAGAGGTACGTCTATATCTGCCATTCGACCAGGGCGAGGGAATGGTGTACGATACCAAATGTCATCAAGGCCACGTGCATCATCTATATTCTGAGCATCTTGTCGCAGTTAAGTCGATGCTTGGATACCGATATCACTGCATGTGAGGTGCCATCACTGGTGAATCCTAACGAAACCATTACCACTTGTTTTGAACAGTTGACCCCCTTAATTGAAGCTAACCAAAACCTGTATTATAACATTTTCTTTTGGTACCGTGTTGTTGTCATACACGCCATCCCGTGCGTCACACTCGTAGTCATGAATGCCCTGCTTGTGCGCGCCCTTCGTCGCGCACGGCGTCGTCGTGAGAGGCTCTTGCAGCAGAACAGAAAAAGCGAATGGAAGAAGATTCACGAAAGCAATTGCACCACCCTAATGTTAATTGCCGTCGTTGGTGTATTCCTTGTCGTTGAAGTGCCCATGGCCATTAGCTTCATTCTGTACATCGTGCAGAACACCTTCGAACTTCTTATCCTGACCGACGACACCCAACAGAGTATTTCCATGATAATTAACTTCTTCATCTTATTATCGTACCCGCTCAACTTTTTCATATATTGCGCCATGAGCAGACAGTTCAGAGAGACATTCAAGCAGGTGGTCTTACGACGTCCTGCTGACTTGAAGAAGGATTCTACAAAATACACCACCTTACCGACCACAGTGAACATTGAAAACACTGTGGTCAAAAATGGCAATGGCGTTAGCGGCGATGATTATACGGGGCCTCAATGTAACGAAGAGTCCAAAGTGTGAGTTAAACCCGAGAACTTCTGAAATGGCACCCCACGGTCATCCAGTACCAGACATAGGTGTGCAAAAAATGCTAATTAAAAATGATCCTGCCAACTGTACGTACTAATGTTAAAGACAATCAGCAGGCCTCGGGATGGGTGCGAACAATTACCATGAACACTCTACCATATATTAGGACAAAATTGACAAGAAGGGGATGTTGGCGGTGGTGGCAAACGTGACAAAGTTTCTTTGGAAATTCAAGAACATAAGCCAAGCTTATATTTAAGAGCGAACACGGCCAAGAAGTGTTACGCAAATGATAAGTGCCACTTTAGATAGTCTCAATGTTGTCGATAACGACCTGTCAACCCTTAGTAGCGACCATGGTCGAAAGTTAGTGAAGACAAATGAAATGTTCATATGACAGGATTGAACCCTTCAGAGGAGAGAAACATGTCAAAATATCATGCTTTGTGTGCACTGATCATCATCATAAATGAGGTTGAGGAACTTGAGTGCAGTGATAAACCGTAAGCAGGTTCTTCCTCATGTGATAGTATAGGAATCTGTAAAATATGGCGCAATGAAAGATACCGCAAAAATGACGATGATGTAGGTGCAGTTTAACGTCCGCTCAACGACTAGACAGTCCATGAAGACTTTAAAGGGAATGGTTGTAGAGAAATCAGTGTCGTCATAAATGTTGTCCAGCCTTTTTTGCAAACATTGAGTGGTCGGAGTCGTAATAGATTCACTCGATTTAACAAAGCAAGTGGCGTTCCACTCGATTCCAAATTTTGCTCAGTCTACAGCATGAAGAGAGAGTATCGTTCAATTGAGGAAAGGGTTTTTTTTACTATGATTTACATGTACTAGCTGGTTTTGGAAAGCTTAATCGTGAAAATATCATTCTACCAAGACACTGGAACAATTTGGACTGCCTTACTGTTGGCTGAGCTGCGCTCTGTCACATTGGCTGATGTTAAAAACTTTCTGGTGAGTCTGCTGTGCCCACTGCTAATCAAGTTATCAACATACACTAAATGCTACTGCACTTATTGCCACAATATCACTTGTTGGTATAAACAAGTATATACCAAGTATGATTAAGAACAATGTCAAACGTTGAGTAAATGCGTAGGCTGAATCAATAATGATTTAGAGAATTGTCAAAAGTTGTCTGGTCTTGTACATTGTAAGCGGTGGTGCATGTACAACTGATCCTGTTGTCAGATTGAACCGACTTCTTCGCTAAAAGGGGGAACGTTTTCAATTGAACCTGGAAATGATTTAGATTACACGCGTCCAATTGCATTAACTACGTTTTAGTATAAACGTTATCAAGATGTGATTGATTTAAGAAGCAGCGTTTGCCCGCCAAGTGTATCTTAGAATAAAGACAAATGCAGTTTGGTGTCGCTTGCTGTGTTACGAAAAGCGCTGGCACTAGCACGGCGGACCAACTGAGGCCGACGTTGACAAAAAAATTTACAGTTACACATTGTTGTAGTAACGGATAGTTTAATGCTTTGCGGGGGTATCGTTACTGATAATCAACTCCGCATATAGATGTTGGTACTGATTCATTGTACAAGCGTTGTAAATAGATAACAGTAGAATAGATCTCATTGCTGTGCTCAAGATACGAATGAAAGAAATTATAGTTTAGCTTTGATAACGTGGAAATTAATTTTGTCTCAGAGAAAAATGCTCTAAATAAGCATTTAAATAACGGAGCTTCTTGTAATGACAGCGATATTAGGTAATGTTAACTGGCAACATTTTAGCGCTGGTCCATTTTTCATTAAATATAAATCAAGTGCTAGCAGTTTTATTATATTTAATAATGCAGTACGTGTTTTGTTGTACATCATTCGACATAAAAGGCAAAGTGTACAGTGGTCATATGTGCATAATTTGTCGTGTATTTGTATTTAGGAAATATGCAATCGGTTAGTCTATCTTGGTGAGCTTGCACTAATGAAAACCATCCGAGATAGCCTAAAATGGCGGCCTTCGGCTCTGCGTGACGTTATACGAGACTAGAAAACATGCGAGAATCCGCGTGAAGTGGTGTTTACTTCGTAGCGGTAACTGTCAAATTTAGTGCGCTGAAATTGTATGGAAAGCAAAACAGAAATGACACCTAGAACTTAGTGAATTCGTACTGTTGTGCAATAGGCTGTTATTTTCTAGAACTTGAGAAAAAACAGCCAAAAGAGTATCCGTTGATAAATTCTGTCAGAACTCTATGGTGAGTTGGCCATTATATCCTCCCCAATCTCTTCCAAAATCCCGAGTTCTCGATTGATTTTGCGCTAAGCTGCGAGACTTTGAGCTTTCTCGAATGATTCGCGTGAATTGTGTAAGCACATATTTGTACCTATCTTGACACGAGACTTTACAGGTGTAAATATAAATACGTCTGATATGTTGTTCTATAAATTAACAAAATACCCCTCGAAAAATCAGAAGTAGCAGAAGTATCAACATGTCATTTCAATGTGTGGTGGAGGGGGTATAAAAAGGGCATTTAATCCAGTACAGATGACTATGTGGGCCAATAGTTTTTGTCGTTCTATTTAAAGTTCTTTGTATTAATCAGAAAAAAGATGCGCCAAAATCAGTATTGAAATAGTTGTACTGCACCTTCAGGGTGGAATTTTTAAGCATGCTGGCTCATTAAGACTGGATACTAGGTGTTGGTGTTATTATATGTAAACATGATGTTGATTCAGAAACCATGGTAACAATATGGTATATTTTGCATGAGAAATAAAAATATATAAAACATGAGTGATGGTCGCATGCTCCTACATCGAAACAAGACGAATTCTTTGAATTCTAGAAAACTATCGGATATTTCCATTTGTGTCAACACGTGCGTCAGTTAATACTTGTCCCGATGAAAAAAGATTCACATATATACGGATCACTATTGACATGTGGTCAATCAATATGAACTGGACATGGTGAATGGCAGTAAAACAATATAATATACAGACTACGGCATTTTAAATGACCAACCAGAAGCCTAGAATTCTTCAAGAAGGACAATAATTTCTGTTCACATAAGTGAATATATTACGATCTTGAAGAATTTGACAATTAGAAAAAAAAAGAAGTAGAAATGATTGAAATCTAATTATTAATACTATAATGACACTATCACATGACGCAGTGTAAACAATCTTAAATACACCGCTGTTTGTAAAATGTTACATATATAGAGCCATATCGCCAGAAGTTCCTGTTTTAGTTATACGTCTCAAAATTTGCCACAAACTGTACCTAATGTGATAAGTATTTGGGCTAACTTTGTTTTGAAATCACCAATGTTTTTTAAATAATGTGTAAATGCTCCAAATGTAGCCAATGAAAACACGGTTGTGTTATCAAATTTATCCATGGTTTTGAAATTTAATCTAAATCAAGGAAAAAGGACTTGAAATTGGAAATTGATCTCGTTAAACCAATTAATTTTAAATGACTAATATCCACCAGGGTAACGTTTGACAGGGAAATGAAGATTAATGACGATTTAAAAATGGTTGGCAAATCTTGGACTCATATGGCGCACTTGGTCTTGAAACAGTGAAAGGACGGCAACGGTTTGCTGTATTTCCTTTCACCTACAATAATGACAAGCCGCGATAACCAATCCAATTACATCTGCATCTTCCTACGTAAGCACCAAATTTCGATTTCCTTTTTTAAATCCTAAAGGCAGAAATTAGAAAGACTGTTTTCGATAATAACTGCTAACCCAAGATGCCGTTAGCTCATACCCGGTTTCTGGGACAAGAGAAGAAACATGTGAGCCTCCTTGAAATGTAATCATTTAGAAGTGTGTTGATCAAGATACATGTGAATTTAGCGTGAGCATTATTCCGTCTGCTGAAGTATTCTGGGTGCTAAACAAGCACCAACACTTGTCGTCGTGTCAGGATGATACCATGTCGACTTTTAAGTCCACCTTGATCATTTCCAAGACATGTCATGAGTATTTTTAGCATATACAGGAACGCAAAATAAATTTGTTCAAGCAGCCCGTATAGAGCAGTTTTTGCAATACACATATCTATGATGACCGTTTTCACCTCAAGTTAAGAATTTATCTTTAAACATTGTTATATCAATCATTTGTATTGAAGCAGACAGACATAAATAATGTAACCTCTTAAAGAACATCACAGCATGTGTAAATTATGCAGAATGGCGCGCCATGGCATCGTTGCTTTCGCTGATGTAAAGGTAGAGAAGGGAAATACTTGTGACATTACCAAAGTATAAATTCTCTATTGAGTTTTCGGAAAGCAACGATTTTCATATTGTACGTTTAGCCAAATTAAACTTATTTCACTTCCGAGGTGGACATTCGGCATTTAATTCAAATTATGCTTAACAATGTACGTTTTTTTAATCCATTGATCGCAGCAACAAAGTGCGAATGCAAAAAGGGTTAACCTCCTTCCACGCACTTTTAAAACCAATAACTTCCAAGACAATGGGGCACAAATACTTATTTGGAGGATCACTTAGGCATGCTTCTTGTAACGAACTCAAAATTGTTTCACACTGTAGTATATTTTTAATTTTTCCTTGGCACCGTCGGGACTGAGGGGTTTGTCTGCATTCCAAATTTTAAATAAAGATTGTTCATCCAGCTTCCCCTTGCCTTCTCGAAAAAAGGAGAAAGGGTATTTTAGAGCCTCGAGAAGCAATTCAATGCTATTTGCTAAATATGTGGGAAGAAGGTGTGAATTATGTAGAATCAATTAATTGTTCTCTCCTGTTGATATCCGTTTTTTTTCAATTGAGGGAGTTTCCACGTTGAAAAAAATCAGATTACATTCGAGGAAACCCACAACACTTATCATAATGGACAAATCCATATGTCAATTTTGTGCAATTACTCGTAGAGCGGCTGTAATCACTAAGGGAGTCTACCATGGAACAAGATAGATAAATGGAGTCAGCCAGTTGAAAAGACAGACCAATATACAGCAAGATGATCTATCACACTACTGTGGAACAGGCGACTGAGTTCTTATAGCAAAGTTTCCATGCTTAGCTAGTCCTGTGTCTCAAGCCTTTATTCAAAGGAAGACGATGTGTGACAAACCTCTGAATAATAAATGGTAGTTGACATGGATCTGGTCGACGAAAACTTGAAATGACATGAACATATTGCACCTGGCTCACTGATTTTAGTGCATCAGACCATTACATAATACGAGGGTCTTTCCATTAAATGTAACTACAGAGACTCCTGGTGGAGGGCATTTTCTTGCTATCTGTCTCTGAGAATCGCAAATGGGTTGTAAGGTGATGTCTACATAATCTCTACAGTATACAAGTTGTCTCTCTTCACCTCCGTCAAATTTCATCGATCGCCTAGGTTTTTCGACAATTTTGTTGACCTTTTCGAGTTCATTATAATGTTCAAAACACTCAAAAAAGTCTTGCGACCAGAGATTATCGCATGAGGTCTCATCATGGCAAAACAATGTTGCACAATTTTCAATTCACTTCAGTGGGCATCACAGGTCTTTAAAGACGTCTAACACACAGGCTGCGTAAATTTGGGGTAAAATCAAACGGCAAGAGTAAATTTGTTATTGAAACTTAAATACAAATGCTCTCATTGGTGCCATCGGTCTGAGCTGGTGGCTTTGCCGTTGCAGGTGTCTTCAATACCGAGTGTCTAGCCACCAAGTCGAAACTCCATTACAACCACGTCACTTCGCCTCTGGTCCTTTTTTCTCTCACTAGACCCTTTCCTTCCTAGTTTCCTTGGAATTGTTTTAAGGTACATGGGATGAAGGCCCGGGGGAGAAGTTGGGGCAGGTTTTTTGGAAAGTGAAGATGCAAAATCCTTATTATGCAATAGGCCCCTATATGCATATACAAGCGAATCTTTTCGCGAGATTTTTAAAAGACCAATTTAAACTAAAAACTTGTCAATNATACAAGCGAATCTTTTCGCGAGATTTTTAAAAGACCAATTTAAACTAAAAACTTGTCAATATATATATATATATATATATATATAAGGCCCCTTTACAAAAAAAAATGGATGGCTGCATCAGACAATACATACATATGACCCTTATTTAATTGCATATTATCAATCCCTTCTTCTTCTTCCTCCTCTTCTTCTGCTTCTTCTTATTATTATTATCACTTGAAATACGCCCATAATCTGAACAAGAGCTCAGAAAAAATAACAGATTGGACATGATTTCTCTCTATATTAAAAAACACATACTGAAAAGCTTTCCATTATTTCCCACAGATCTGAACTCCGCTATTTCCAATCGGCCTCGGCTACTCAATAAGATCCAATGATGATGGCCGGATATGAGACTTTAGATGAGATAATATGTCTATTATCGTGCACAGATTATTGTCTACTTTCGTTGTATAAATTTATTTGAAGAAATAAAAGACACTGCATCAGCCGATCGAAGACAAAAAGGGCAGATTATTTTTACCCCCTCTCAGAATATATTTGGCAAATATAAATTGTACTTAAACTTATATATATGAGAGAGAGAGAGAGAGAGAGAGAGAGATCGATAGATAGATAGTCGTGAGCGTGGGTAAATGAACTTATCGAAAATGTTATTCTGTATGTTAGGCTCGAGAATTTAATGTCCAAGTGGCATTTGTTAAATACCCTTTGATGATTTTCCCGTGATAAGGCAGATAGCCTAAAACGAGGCTGTCAGTAAGCCTAAAACGAGGCTGTCGGTGTAAAGAAACTGAGGAAATCCGCCCTCCATTTAGTTATATGGTTAGGGTAAGCCTGACCTAAGTGGATCAAAATCTAGGGCGAGGCTTACCTGTACAAATGAATGGGAAGCGGACTCTCTATCACGGGGGACTCTCTGTCATGTGTGGTATTGTGTGGCGTCATACGAGACTAGAAACTTGCGAGATACTACGTGAGGTGGGGTTTACTTTACAACGAAAAAGTTGAAACTTTACACTGGACATGTCGTCTTTACACTGGACATCACGCAAACCCTAGTAAATTCGCAATCTTGTTGAATGTAGACTGAAATTCGACAGAATTTAAAAGAGAAAACAACCAGAAAAAGATCGGTAAATTCTGTCAGCTTTTATTCGTTCCTCTACCGCTTTCAGTACAGGTATTCCGTCATTATTTCTGACCCCACTCTCTTACATATCCCACAAAATCTCGCTTGATTTCACGCCAAGCTGCGAGACTTTGAACCACTACGCATGATTCGCATTGTGACTCACTTTCCCAAGTACGGAACAAAAATCATTACCTTCGTCCAACTTAACGATGTTTCATGAAGCCGACAAAGTTTAAAACATGATAGAAACACCTGGAGCATGAAGAGAACGGGGTTTTTACTTGTTAAAAAAGATTGCAACAATAGGTACTTTGATTTCCTTCAAGGAAACCGTAAATATATGAGAAACCTTTTAATGCAGGAGTAATTCATATAAATAGGATATAATTTCCTATACTCTCGTTCACTGACTCATAAATCCCGGAAATTTTATCCAAGAAATTCATTGAAAGTTAATGCATCTTCAGGAGGCTTGAGCTATAGTAATCATCTGCTTATTTTAAAGTCTCAGTAGCAGGGACTTGTTTCGTAAGTGGTACTTAAAAAGCAAAATAGACTTTGGGCGTGAGATGAAAAATCGTTAGACTTGGTGTTTGTTAACTAACAATGGGCCGCAGTTACGTGTCGCAACGGGAGTGTCGTTTATGCCATCTTACTGTTACTTAGTGCCTAGAAAACCCCCACCTTAACTCAGCTGGCCCGTTTCTTAACAAGCGACCTCTCGCCGCTTGCGTCATAGGAGACTGCGAACACCCGCACGTCGAGGAAATGAGACTGGAGAAAGGTTTCTATGCACTTCTCAGATGCCTGGAATTTGTCCACAATCAAACATGCGGCAACCACTGCGCACGCATTTTAACAGTATTTCTTTTTTATTAATGGTGTGAGTATAAATAACAACGTCGTTTCCTTTGTGTACTAACGCATGCTGAGTCATAGCTTAGCTCTATCTAGTCCCACCCGCTGATCTAAAATAAGAAGACCAGCTTATGGTATTACTTTTGAAATCGGCATAAATGAGTTACACGCGTGGTAATGTTGCTACTGTAGCTCACACGTACGGCTGCCTTGTGGTGTATGTCGGCAACTTAACATCATCGGAAATTAGATTCCACTCGCTCATGATCAATCATTTTCTTACGTTAATTTATGAATAAATGTCTGATGCTCAACCACGTACGCTTGCGTGAACAAGTCATGAAACATCACACTGACACGCATACCCGTTCGCACACCTGCAGTAGGCGGCGTATGTTCAAAGGACATTTAGCATTGTTCCATTGAGTAATATTCTTGAAGGGGAATTTTTTTTGAAAAAAAGAACAAAGATTTTAATTAGAATAATAATGAGGAAGTAGGAAATAACAGGGACATGATTTGCAATAAAACTTATGATTCACAAGATAAGCTATGGCTTTATGTATTAGTATTGACGCTTTTATCACTTTCAGAAGACCATTCTGGGCAAAGTGAGAATTTCAATCAGATAACACTAACTTTTCATCTCTGAAATGGAACCTTTTGCAAAGACATTAAATTTTACAGAAACAGAGAAAATAGGAAATTTCCCGTCTCTCTCTCTCTCTCTCTCTCTCTCTCTCTGTGTGTGTCTCTCTCTCTCTCTCTCTCTCTCTCTCTCTCTGTGTGTGTGTGTGTGTGTGTGTGTGTTTGTGTGTATGTATGTGTGTGTGTGTTATCACCGTAAAACACATCAAAAAACTATAGCCGCAAGAACCACATTCCTGACTACTGCAGGGAAGTTTATGTTGTCAATTAATTTCGGTCGCTTTCATAAAACCGTCCGTGATTGAAGAGCTATGATGCTACGTCTTTAATTTAATGGAGTCTCGCGTACGTTTGTTTACTAATTGGTTCACTTTTGAAGATGCAATCAACGTTCCCTCGGGCATGAATGATGTGAAGGTTTCCACCGTAAGAACGACTCTCATTTGTGACGGTCGTACATATTTTTCCATTTGGCCTGGAATATATTGAGTCTAAGCGTTAAATAAGAGATATTGCGACAGGTCACTCCGTGAAGCAGAGACAGAACCAATTGGAGATATTGGATTGCGAGTAATAAACTAGTGATTAATAACGCAGCTCTGGTTTTATCGTCTCAATTCACTGTACTATCAATCTCCAGGCTTGATTAAGATTGTACCATAAAGGGATCAATTAGGGGAGAGAAAGCAATGATTGTACTTTTAATCATGGGATACCTCGTTCTCACTTGTACATGTAGTAGTCATCTTTTCCGTTCGTACATCTCTCTCTCTCTCTCTCTCTCTCTCTCTCTCTCTCTCGTTGCCACACATACACATAACTATTTCACTGTGCACACACTCCACACCCAAATTATGTGCACAAGTCAACACATACCTACACATATACTAGTGCGAGTATACATTAAGGGGTTTGAACTCCCAAGAAGCATTGATAACCCTGATATTTTGTCTTTTTCACACAAATAACACTTAAAATAATATCTAAACCGAACAACAACATACCTTGGCTTTCTTCGCTCCAAAAGTGCCAATGAAATATAGCAAAGTTGCTGTGCTGGTGTATGCGGTCAGATTCAGTGAACCTATCGATGCATACTAAAATCGGCCGAATCGAGGCATAAGACAAAGTTCAGCGCCTTTGCTTGTGAGTTCAACCCCCTCCCCCCTTGTACATGCACGCGTGTATACTCATTGATGCATTTTAAATGTACAAAAAATTGTATAATATATATATATATATATATATATATATATATATATATATATATATATATATATATATATATATATATATATTCAGCATTTGACCTGAACTGGAATATGCCCCAAGTTCTGAAATTAAAGTCAATGGTCGACTGACCGTTGCAAACTCTGGACTTAATTGAAGTTGTCACATGGACACAAAACGCTTCGGTACAGGTACCTAGCTGATGTTAGTTATAGATTGACACGCATTTAACTAGTTCTACTAGTTCTGCCTTAGCTATAGCTTGGTCATGGACTGCATTTAGGTAACATACACGAGTTGGTATTTATTGAGTTCTCCTTCTAGCTTTTTTTTCTTATATTGATGGTATCTGAAGGGTATTCAGGTACAAAGTGTGATGCTTCAAAAACTAATACACTGTTTGATGAGATATCAAATCGAAATGAACTAACAGACGCGGAAAGGTGCTTATTGAGTTGTTCTTTATTTCCCCCACTTTTTTGTTTTATAACCTTTCACACGAGTTCATCTATTTCCGTCTCATCGATGCATATTAACATCCAACACCCACCCTGGTCATTCACCTATAACCAGCATATGCAGTGACGCGGTTTCAGTGACTGAAAACGATATTTGGGAGCTGGCTCTAGAAGAGGGATTCCCAAACCAATGCAAAACTGAAGGCTGTTTACCATTAAGAGAAGAGATAATTGAATACCCGGTGGCTCAATCCATTTTCTGAATTCTGGTTGCAGGGCGAATACCAAACAGTGGTCCTTAGATCATTAATAAAATAGTGATTTGCAATTCATTAACTTGCAAACGTGTCCCATTTCGACGATTTACTGGGGACACTTAATAGCCTCGACTGACCTACTGAAATTTCCACTTAAATGAGTATTCCCTATTTGATTGGAAGATAAAGTTGACACACTGTTTGAACCTTAGCCGCCGCTTATGTTTTAAACATGCCCTATCGCCACCTTTTATCGCGTCGTATTGAATTTATAGCATGTAAGGTGAACTTGCCACCTTGGCAAAATTTCATATCGCAAAACCAATCAACGCCAAATGCTAAATTGTCATTCTCTTGCTGATATATTGGAAGGAGTGATAGCCCCATTTCCCTGACGAAAATGTTTGTGTCAAAATAATGAAAGTTTGCTGGAATTGATGATTTTATTGTATTATCAGTAGTAGTTTATCGTATTTGTAAGCATTACCATGGGGTATATTTTTGTGATGGTAAGGATAAAAAAATCCAATCGCCTATTACTTTTGCGATCAATTCTGCTATTTCTTTGCATATAAAAAGGTGGGTTGTGGACGTATGCATGCGTGCATGTAAGAATCATAGTGTGCGCGTGTGTGAGAGAGAGTTGTTTAGTCTTCATCTGCATATGTCAAGAAAAAGCATTTTTTTGTAATAAAACATATGGTGCACATAACGCCAGGTGCAGCCTCTGATCAGAAAAATCTAACTTTTTCATAGATTCATTTATTTACTTATTTATTTATAGTATTTATTTATAGATATTTACAAAAAATGTGCGTTTTGTATGCCACTTAGTAAGCAGCGCCACCTTTGTCAAGAGCAGCGGTAAATACCTATTCTTGTTCCTTCATCGTACCGCTCTCTTGAGAACTGCTCCATAGTCTACAGGTTTGGCATTAAGGCAAAAAGATCAATACTTGAAACAGACTTTAAGTCAACTAGGTACTGATTGATGAAAGATAGCGAGATTGTTCGCGAGTAGATTGTAGACAAATTAAACTGAAACGAGTGTCTTTGGGGAGGCTTTGTTTCTCTTGTAGGATTGTTCTTTGAATGAAATGAGTATAAACAAAGATTAGTGTGTCTTGTAGAGCGTGAACCCAGGTTTGCGATCTGTGACACTTGTACGCATATCAATATTCCCTTGGGTATGAGTGAGTGGCATTTAATTTTGGAGCAAACGCTCTCACCGGCTTCTCAATCAATTTTCATCATTTTTATGTTCTTTGTCTTTGGGTGATGTTTTGCCAGAATTTGTTTTAAAGATACGATCGTTTAGGCATTGCGTCCCAACCAAAGTCAAGATGCAAGATAAAGTTGTTAGTCTAACATGTGGAATGACATTACAATGACCGCCTTAATACCATAAAACATCACTTCAAAAAAAAAAAAAAAAAAAAAAAAAAAAAGCACGCGGTTTTAAAGTTTTCGTGGGTACAGTGTGACAATATCAGGATGTCGACCTGTACATAGAAAATATACCATGAAAGCTTGTTGATGTTGACTACCTTTATAAGTTCTTTATTTGATGCTGTGGTGGGAAAATGGATTCGATTCTATAAAGCCTGTGCATTATTTCCCCAAGGTGTGCGACAGTCAGTTTATTTAATTTGTAGGAACGTTGCTCTCTAAAATGGGTGGAAAACAAATGAAAACACCCGTGTCAGGACGCCCGGGCCGGAGTTTAACGTGGGTTCAAATAGCCCATACAAACATATATGAAACTTATGGCCAAACCAAAAACCCAGGGGGCAACTTGCCCACCATTTACACAAGTGTTCCCATGCAGGCTGGTAGGAATTCTCTCATGCCGTCCCTCTTTATCACTGCCCCATTGAAAGTGGATGCAGCCCCCCCCCTCACACACACACACACCACCACCACCACCACCACCACCAACAACAACAACAACAACACCACCCTCTCGCTCTCTCATGTCATTATTTTTCTATGGATATATTTAGGATATATTTAGTGACGTGCATCATCTAAGACATCATGCGCCAAACCTTAAAGCCGAAAATGACAAAGGAAGTTTTTCGAGGTTTTTCTGTTTAAAATGATGTTAGTATTTTTTAACATCCAACCAAAACTTTTGAAGCAATATCAAAATGTCTCTTAACACGCACCATGCCATTTCTTCAAGCCGTTTTAATCGGTTCTCTTCGGCAACATGTTACGGACTCGGTAGCAGTGATAAATGACATGCAGATTAACCAGACTGTAGTCAACATATTTGAAGTGGATTTCGACAGCCTGTGCTTCAGGGGCTTTTTCACTTCAGACGGTTGATAATCAAACAAAGACCCAAGATTTATGATTTCCACATTTATAAAACAGAGATTTTACAGATTACTTTGTCTGTTTTGGTGCACTGTTCTTGGTTCTTTTGGAGCATTTTAGTAGTTGCATTCGTAATAACAGCTTAAGCTGAGTGATAATACAGACTTGACATTTAATATGGAATATTTTTTCAAAATCATAATTCATCAGTTTTTTTNGCCTAGGCATAAAAGGGTAGTAAACCCGTAGACCCTGACCTTTCCGGTAGAGCTTTACACCGTTGAAAAGGCTTGTAAAGAGAATATTCAGACCCATTTCCTGAAGAGTAAAAGAGCTGAAAATTGACTTTTTGTGCTGTGATACAGACTTGACATTTAATATGGAATATTTTTTCCAAATCATAATTCATCAGTTTTTTTCCTATTTTGCCGACTGATAAATGAAAATAAGGATCAAAATCGTGTTTTAATAACTTCTGATAAACTGTTCCATGTCATTGTGACATCAGTTCTTAAATTGACTTCGCCAATGATGCAAACAAAAATACATTGCCAATTTTAAGTCATACGACAACCATTGAAAGCGATATTTTGGATCTCCATATTTTCCAAATTATCGTCTTTAAAAGAGTTACACGACCCACAAAGGACCTTCATGTCAGTGTCTAGTCACAGTAACGGTCGCCGCTATGCCTGACCTTATCTTTCTGCTACCAGAGCTTTCAAGAGGCAAGGCATTTCTTGCGATAGTTTTTTTAGAATTTAATCTGGAATAAAATTCCAGGCAACGGTTAAAGCTTGTCCAATTTGGTTCAGTTTTGTTGTAGGACATGCAGGCCGTTGATTTAGCGACTATTGACCTAACCACATATTGTTAAAGTGGTTCAAATATGGCGATTTTGATGACCAAGGTAGCTGCTCATTCCCTTGGTTCTGTAAGTTATCTTCTATTAAAAGTGCTCTGTGTGAACCAGCAATCTGATCGTGCAACCTAAAACTGTTCCTAAGGTGCCCCCTATCAAATGATAGTCAAATGGTTCCCAGATTATTCCTTAATTTGATCTGGTTCAGGTTTTCATCGATGACTTCCATTGGTGTTTTGGCACCAATGTGGTATCAACTCCAAATATTGACGCTGTCAATGGCCCTAGTCACTTCAGAAGCGGCACACACCTTGCCGTAGGCCTCTTCAGGATGTCTGTAAACTTGTTTTGATCAATTAAGCGGTACATGTGAAATCTGACCTCAATAAAGAAAACAACGCGATTTCAGTGTTCTACCCAGAAACGGTAATGGTCCCCAATTCATTAGAGAAACAGACTACGCTGTTTTGCTGTTTACAGTGGCTTCCTCAGAGGTCGCCTTATATCCTCATCTGCTGAAACCATTTTGGTCTTCGCTTAGCGCCTTGAAAAACGCGTTTTGGTGACAATTTGCCCCTCATTTAAAACGGACTAGGTGGTTTTGGTTTAATTGTAGCAGCATTTCCTGAAGGACATTGAGTCCTGTATCCTGGTGGTAAGATATCGATACATTGGACGTGTTGTCTGTGTGGGTACATAACCCGGGGCATTACTCTATGAAACTGTGCGGACAGTTCCGTTTAGGGCAATTATCTGTCTGGCAATGTCTGTCTTTTTCGCGCCATTCTGGCACAGCTTAACGATTTTGATAAACAATGCTTGACTTATTTTACGCACTGCAGAACCGACCGCTTGCATGCAAAATTTCAAATTCTTCTATGCAATGGTTGCCGACATATGTATACATTTTTGACAGAGCCATGCCTCGCCAAAGCCAAGCTTTGGCCAGCCCAAAGGAGCACTACCCAATTAAATCACTGCATATCACACAATGCAGCAATGCAGCAGACTTGGTAATCAGTTAATTGGTAGAGACACACCTGTCTTCACACTCCTCCAGTCAGATATCTTATATGAGATCTGAGTTTTTTCAATAAAGAACGCATTTTTACCTAGGTATACCTTTAAA
This sequence comes from Lingula anatina, assembly GCF_001039355.2. The sequence continues at coordinate 112,071 of NW_019775900.1, read as the reverse complement.
ACTGAAATATTCCATATTAAATGTCAAGTCTGTATTAGACTATATGCAGATATGTTAACATTCGACGTTGCGCATATTTTATAAACCGTGATATGCTGGCACCGTGATGTACGATGTACCAACATCAGAGTTAGTAAAATACATCATGAATAAGGAAATAAATTCTATTGACGCCAGTATTTCGGTGTTGTAGTCTTGTTTAAAGACAACTGTTCAATTGAAATACTCAGCTTTTCACCGAGAAATATATCATACAGTCACTAGACGTCTACGAGAACAGCTATGCCGCTTTGCCGAGTAGAAACCAATGTATCGGGAGATCAGATACCGGCTGACTTCCATGTTAAGCTTACCCAAATACTCTCAAAGGTGCTGGATAAACGAGAAAAAGTAAGTATTAACAAAACAATTGATAAACTCAGGTTTCATTCTGATGCCTTAAAGCATATATCCCTCGTGAAAAAATATACTTGAGGTTGACAACAGAATGTAGGCTTATTTTTGTAAGTATTAATAACGTGCGAATATTATCCCAAAGGGCTGTTATTTTTTAAAACTTTCGTTACCAAANAAACTCAGGTTTCATTCTGATGCCTTAAAGCATACATCCCTCGTGAAAAAATATACTTGAGGTTGACAACAGAATGTAGGCTTATTTTTGTAAGTATTAATAACGTGCGAATATCATCCCAAAGGGCTGTTATTTTTAAAACTTTCGTTACCAAAATAGGCTAGGTTACTAAATACACAAATATTCCACATCCTATAGTAAGGCATGAATTTAAAAAAAAATTCCAGTGATTTATACTAAAAACCAGATTTATTACTTTTACTTTACCAGAGAATTAGAAAAAGTAGAATTCGTGAATATTTTCCGTGAATATTTTTTCACTTTTTTGCTTTCTTCATATTGAGAATGAGAGATAATTTCCATGGACTTTAAGCCAATGGCATCGCCTAAATAAGTGAAGGAGATATCTCGGATCTCGTGTGTAAAGTAAACAACTGGGTACCCTATATTTCAGGGTATAGGCTGATATGGCATTTAATATAACCAGGTTTTATATACTTAGGTTTTAAAGATTGAACGCACAGAAACGGTAGTTTTGGTCTTATCCGTCAACCAAATGATAAAATTTGTCGTATGAACTGAAATAGGCTATTTTAGAATATTGAAAAGCAATTATTTACACTAATGTCAATCACATGTACTTTCTCAACTATAAACATTACATGTCCTGCAAGTTTCAACCTTGAAAATATGGACTGCTGCTCGTATAATATACGTAAAATATACTGACCTAAATTTCCAACGCAACACATACAATTTTGAAATATTTGGTGTACATAATATGGGAAATTGGTTTTGAGTCATAATACATCAACTACATCTTAAAAACTCAGAAAGTTGTTTTGATTTTATCGTTTGGGCAGCTCGTTTTGCTTGATGGGGAGATAATATAACATCTCCCCAACTATATAAATGCCATAATATAAAATTAATAAAGTATGTTAATAAGTGTAACCAAATTAATTAAGAAAATTATAAGTAATAACAACAGCTTTAGGAGCAAAAAGTTGGCATAAATAAAATTAAAAGGTCATAAGATGTGAGAGAAGCTCACATCCCCGCCAACCGAGATTGACTCCATGCATCGCAGAATCCAGGCTGTGTGTGACGCCAGAGGAAGCCATACTAGGTACTGACTTCGGTGATCCAGAATTGCGCCTTCAGCTGATGCAATGAACATAAAACCAGGAAAAATCTGTTCTTCATTCCTGACTCTGAAACTGTGTTTTTGATTTGAATCTTTGTTATGTATTGTTAAATTAAACGTAAGATAATGATGTGTTGCAATTAACCCAAGCGTTGCGTTGGAAGTTTTGGTCAGTATAACCTCATTAAAGAATAGCTAATGTATAAATGTGCTAAAGCCAGTAAAAGTTAGCGTTTCGTCAAAGCCGAAAAACGTCTAAAAATCCGATTTGAATTGCGTTCCTTCGTATAAAAAGTCCTAAAAAAACGACAACCACTTTTATTAGTTAATGGTCCAATCGAGAATAAGTACATTAGTGACAACATTGCTGTTGCAGCAAAATATAACCTCACTTCTTTTTTTATCATTCCTTTAATTCTTAGTTCTATTTTTTAAAATGAACTTTTTTTAAAATGTGGCCTAACGCAACAATTTACAAGGCGTGTGAGAATAACCCCTTTCCTCTAGTAAGATAAAACGTCCCCTAAATCCCATGTATATTTTCAAAGTGTTAAAATATGACAACTAATACAATTAGTCATGTCCAATGGTCCACTCGAGAATAAAAACATGAGAGACGGCTTTGATGTTCTGGCAAAATATAGCCTCACTGATTTGTATAGCATTCTTTTTTTCTTTTTTCTACTAAAATTCTTATTGCAGGATATTATAATCATAATGCGGCCCAACGCGACAATGTACAAGGACTGTAAAAATGTCCCCATTGCTATAATCAGCATTAAGGCGGCGGGAAGGTTTAATCAAGCTAACAATTCCAAGTACAACACAGCAATTGCCAACATTGTGCTCTCTAAGCTCGGAGTTGAGGCTGACAAGTAAGTGCACTGCACCGAGAATCTGTGATCTAATTTACTCAAACGAAACGAGAGATTAAAATTTTAAGATTATTATCACTGCTAATTCTACTATCAATTTGAGTTACCTTAATTCACTTTCTAAGTAAGACTTCTCATACAAAGCACTTGTTATATGGATACGTGCCTCATGTGTCTTCGTTTAGCAATGTCATCAAAATAAATAAAGAAATAAATAAATAAAAGTAAATAAATAAAAAAGAAAAAATGATTAAAGAAAAATAAAGAAAAAATTAAAACTTTAACTTAAGCGAAACATTAATTTTCAGCAATTTGGAGGTGATTTTTTTTCAAATCATAAATAATTATATGCAACGTTAACATCTTTATCTGCATTGGAATATGCTTTTTCTTTCAGTTTGAGAATTTTCTATGAAGACATGTCCTTGGATTTCATTGGCAATGGGAACAGGTTGCTGTCTGCGAGTATCTAAGCAGAGTTTTTGTCCTCTCTATATTACTGGATAGTGACTCCCTCTGCAATATACACTGCAACACTCCAATAAATTTTAATCGATAAAACAGAGAAAATAAAACGTTTACAATGTAAATCATTAAAGAGATTTAATCTAAATTTTCATTACGTAGTATTGTTCAACTATGAAGAATTCATTTCATTTCCATATTTAAATAATGTTATATTTCAAAAGGATTAAAGGACATTATCCATTGAGGTCTAGCCGTCGATGAAAAATCGTATCGATAAATCGACTGTCAAACTCTTACAGTAATTGCATAGGTTTGTCTTTTCGAGAGATGAATACTCATACTCATCATACTGAATTGTTGCAATAAAACTATTCTCATACTGAATTGATGAAATAAAACTGAAATAAATCATAATAATCATACTAAATTGATGAAATGAAACAATCCTCAAACTTATACTAAATTACTGAAGTAAAATTATCCTCATACTCATACTGAATTGCTGAAATAAAACTATCCTCATACTGACACTGAACTGTTGCAATAAAAGCTATCCTCTCAGAACATTCCTAATAATCCTACAGGGCCCCGTAACTCGAAAGTCATCGCGTATTGCGAATAGCGATATCACATATAGAGGCTACAACGGGACGAGTATGGGCGAGTTATGGCATCAAGACGCTTGCGCTCGTTCGTAATGCGCGATGCTTCGAGTTACGGGTCCCAGGGCTCTATCTCGAAAGCTTCGCAAATTACGACCACTTTTTCTGCTTTTTCATTTTGTGTAGAAATTAAACTTTTTAACTAATGCTTATTATCAATAGACTACACAGATGAATATTCACCAGAAAATATAAAATGATGTATCAAATGTTTAATTTTGACATTTTTATACATAATAAAACATGTCTTTAGCATTCTTCACGTGAAAATTTACCGCAAGTTTTTCTATCAAAGGTACCGAGTGTCTCAATCTTTCATAAGCTTTCTTTGTTTTATGCTATAGGCTATCTTTCTAAAATGACGAATTATGCACTCGCAAAGGCCATTGCAACGGGATTTACTCGTCGAAAATAATAACCTCGAAACTAAAGGTGATATCGCTATACGCGCGCAGTCGCCACTTGCAATGCTTTCGAGTTATGGAAAAGCGACTAATCGCCATGCTTGCGCTTGGTCGAATTTTTCGATGCTTTCGAGTTACGGAGCCCTGCACGCTTGAGCTCTGCTCGAAAGCCCTGGCGGCAGAAAGATGATGAAAAATATTTTCAGTAAAACTCCAGAAAATAAAGTTTTATTGAAATGGTTCTTGTAGAGTTATTCATTCATTATGTCAAATTTTTTCTTTTTGTTAGTCGCTTCATACAATTTTACGGTTTCAATTCGCAAACTCCCGCATAGGCATTTCTCTTCTCTTATCCCCGCCCTCTGCTCATCAACTTTCTTTTCCAGCTCAGCGTTTTTCAGCATGAGATTATTATTCTCTTTCATCATTTCCCGAGGTCGTTGTGGTATCGCTGTAATTTGAAGGCTTGATCCTTTATCATCCTATTGTAGGAACGGTTTTCAGTTTGACGAAGTATTTGAATATTGAGGTAAATGTTCGTCGCTTTGTTGACCTCTGCCTCAGCTGCAGCAAGCTCTCTCTGGGTTCTACTGTAAGTTATCTTTAGATCTGAAATAAAGTCTCTTTTTTTCCGTGATTTTTTCAAGCAAATTTCAGTCAATTACTGTCCATCCCAAATGACAAATCACTAAAAATGCAAAAAGGGCAAAAAAAATATGCAAGACATCGGTATACCCATATATTGAGGATGTTCAGTGGGGCTGCAACCGCGTTTGCATCTCTTAACTTTCTTTTCTGTCCTTTAGAAAACTTTTTTCTTCAGTTGAGCGTTCTGCTATTAAATCTTCCCAGCTTCTCTCTTTAAATGCTGCAGGTCTTCTCTTTCTTCGACGAGTAGGCTTGCAGCTGCCCCTTGAGGGCTTACTTTTCATTCGACAAGCGTTCTTCTTGTCGAAGTCTTAAATCTTCTCTCCGCAAGCTGCTCTGGCGTTCAAATGTTGCCCTTAATTATCATGCAGATTTAAAAAAGAAAATTGAAAATGGCTGAATTATTATTCTGGTCATTAAAAAGAACTTTTTATTTTAGTAGGACGCATCATATAACGGCGCTGCTTCAAGTTTCGTCTTCACTTGTAGATCCATGTAGTCAGCCGTGTAGTCAGTATATATTATATCACGTATAGTGAGTGTTTTTGACCTGCTCGGTGAGTTCCATTCCCGACCTTGGCCTTGACTGGTAGACGGCTGATCCTATTGTATGTCAACAGTAGTGCTTCTCTGTTGCTACGGTTACTCAACGGCAGAATATTAACATTATACAGACGTTCGTTCCATATTTCCAGCAACTCCACGATGCCACTGTGTAGATTAGAAACCAATCTGTCCAAGGAACAGATTCCAGAGGACTTCCTCATTAAACTGACAGAAAAGCTTGCCGAGATAATGAACAGGCCGCAAGATGTAAGGATGATGCCACTGAGGGTGAAAATATCATAGCCTACTAAAAACTGTGCAGGACCTAATCTGACTCGAGATGGGGGCGAGGGTTGTCCTTTCAAATATTTTACGTTTGCAGATTCCTGAGGAGGAGGGGGTAGGGTGTTATTGCTTGTACCCTGGATGCCCTAGCTTTTACTAGTAATGGGGTCAGTGCATTCTCCCGTCTTTATTTTGAATTTCTTTACATCCATTTTTTTATTTGAGTGACGATGCGAGAATTTTGCCATTTTCGGGTACCATGTCCCAGCATTTACTTTGAGGTTTTTAAACGAACAAGTGTTGCTTTGTAGTAACACATTTATACTAGTTCAGTAGCTCAATGGTGACATTTTTTTCCAGCAATTTTTTGTTGTAATGCAGCCTAATATGACAATTTACCACGACTTCAAGCAACTCCCTTCTGTCATACTAACCATCAAAGCTGCGGAAAGGTTCAACCCAGATAACAATAAAAAGTACTTTCCCGAAATTGTCAAGTTGTTTCTCTCTCAACTCAAGGTTGAGCCAGAAAAGTAAGTACATGACAAATACATGTAACAGAATAACGAAACACACAGAAGCACATTACAAATATAAGTCGCACAAATATTAAAAACGCCAATACAACACACTGTTATAGACAAGAGGGTCGACACACTTCTAAATGTGAATTTATTGTAAAAGATAATTTTACTACATCCGGATATTTTTATATAAAAGAAAACGGCAGGTGCTTCAATAGGATTCGTTTCCAATTTCAGACTCGTGATCCTGTTTGAAGACGTCTCCCCAGACTTTGTGGGCACTGGGGAAGGACTGATGTCCCAAACCATGTAACTTGTAAATACACCGGTCTTTAGTGATAAAAAGAGACACTTATTTTAACAAACATCAAAATCATATGTGGAATTTCTATAATTTTGTCTTTTGGACTACTGATGGCATCCTAGATGGTTGTTTTTTATGCTTGCAATTGAAAATGAAAATATTGATTTTGTTGGCAATGAACTGTTCAAGCAGTTGACATAAACCATACAAGCAAGTTAAAAGAAGGCACTGGGTGAAGTAAATGCAAGTGTTTCTTGTCACTTTTTGGTATTCTGGGCTTGAGATAATTACAGAATGTTGTGTCATCCCCACATTTTCCTACAGTATATCATGACATAATTTCTAAGCAGTTATTTCTGATCGGTGACCATATTTGGTATTTATCCTGTTAGTCCAGCAGGCCTGCTTTATGCTTATTTACTTCGTTTATGTATGTAAGCAGTGTTTTAATATCGACCAGCAAACATTTTTATGCTTTTCAATGCTGAGTTGTGCCTACAGACTGTAATGTTACAACAATGACTGGTAAAATTGTATGTGCATAGCGATGTCAAAATACCTGCCTGAAATATGCTTATAATTGCACTACACTATACATTTCTACATGCATGTATTTTATGAATGTGTGTGTGTGTGTGTGTGTGTGTGTGTGTGTGTGTGAAAGAAGATTTCAGTTAAGTGTGTTTTTATGTTTTTCTCTTTTTTTTTTTTTTTTTGCGATTTTTGGTATTGTGTACTTATTTCCAAGTCTAATTGTTTTTCATCTATCAAGATTAATTCCTATGCACAAAAACCATTTAAGTTTAAATTTTGTAAAAAGCAACATTTATTTTTACGTATACCAAATGCATCTGTGCATGGAATTTAATAAATTAAAATGGACTAAAATCTGTGATGCTTAATTTTGTAAAATATACAAGAATATAATCAATGAATAAAATCATTACCAAATTACGTTACACAAAGATTGATGTATATGTCACTATGTAATTAAGAGAATAAGAGTTCAATATATAGGAGTCCCTCCCTTCACCGTGGTTAACTGGTGTTAAATTAAGTTTTTACTATTGCCAAGAAAATAACTTTCCCGACCTCTGATAAAAAATTTAAATGTTTGGTTAAAAAAGAATTTGAATATCCGCCTTATGTGGTTTTCAATATCACTTTGCAATTGGCCACCGACTGTCATGAACCACATGAAAACGTAGTTAATATTTTTGAAAAAGTAAATACAAGGAGCTAAATGTCTGCCATTTGAATTAATTCTATTTTGTTCACATTCGACGCGTGTGCACGCAAATATTTTTATAAAACGTGATGATATGCTGACACCGTGACCGACATTAGAATTCATAAAGTAAATCACACAACAATTTTTCAGGCTATGCTCTTTGCCTTTAGCATTAAGGTAGCTGGAAGGTTTAATAAAGTCAACAATCCAAAGTACAACACAGCAATTGCTAATATATATTCTCTGAGCTCGGAGGTGAAGCAGACAGGCAAGTGCACTTTAACGAGAATCGTCTATCTAATTTACTTTAACGAAACAAGAGATTAAATTTTTAAAATTATTTTTTCTAGAATTCTACTTTTAATTTGAATACTAATTAACTTCACCTACAAAGTACAAGGACACTTCTAGTTATATGGGTGCGTGCTTCATACGTTTCCATTCCGCTTATTAGCAAAAAGAAAATTAAAACGTCCACGTTTGCATTTCGCTCAATATTAACTTTAAGAATTCTAGTGTAATGAATCATGGATAAAATTACACATTTGTTATTCTGTCCATGGATGAAATAATCCTTTTCAAAAAATAATTAATTATGCAATTTTAACATTCTTATCTACGTGGGAATATCCGTTTCAGTCTGAGAATTCTTTATGAAGACGTCCATAGATTTCATTGGCACTGGGAATGGATTGATGTCTGCGCGTATATTAGCAAAGACACTGGTCTTATTCCCATTACTTGATAGTGGCTCCCTTTGCACACACTGCCCCCACTTGCATATACTTTTATTGATAAAAATAGAGAAATTGTATCAATAAAAGTAGAACATCATAGGTTGTCAAACTCTTACTCTAACTGCACGTTTATTTCAAAGATTTGTCATACTGAACTGTTGCAATCTACTCAGAACAATTTCTCAAACAGTTTCATTACATTGGGATACTTATTTCGTTGGGATACTTATTTCGTTTTCCATGCCTAAATACATCATACATCATGGAAATAATTAGTATTATCACATCAGTGTGGTGTTGTCAAAATGTCAATGTAAAGTAGATTAATAATGATGATAATCACTAACTTGGATTGGGAAATACTCCTATTATTCTGGTGTCTTGCAGTCATGTGCCAAGATTTTATCTACCTCAAACTCACATTGGTCTAAAATTGCAATCATTTTTACAGACAATGACAACGGCTTGCTATCGTATCGGCAACCGTAATAATATAACACAATTCACTTTTTAGTCTATTACGAAGAACAAATCTTGTTTCCAACAGCACTTTGATAATGTTATCTCAATAATCATGTGTAAGTACGTACAACCGTGCCACCGCTATACTCTCTTGTCGCCGAAAAGTGATAAAAACTACCGACTTAATCACAGAAATAGCTAAACAATTTTAGCGGCTGATTGTTATTTAACAAGTTTTAACTACTTCAAACAATCGTTATAACTTTCAACATGGCATATCCTACGTTAGGCCTACTATATTAACTATCAGATAAATATATACAAGCAAAATGTTTTATGTCCAGATCACCGAGCGTTCCACAATTTCATTACTATACCGATACTGGAAGTCCATCGAATATTATGAAATCAAGTTTTGTTGCTCAGAAAGTGTACAAAACGTGCATAATTTTCACGATGGTGATAAAGATGCAGTTTAATCTAAAGTCCAATATTGCTATTTAAAGTAGCTAGCACCAATCCCTACATCTTGACTTCACCATCATTATGCCTCAAACAAAAGTCAAATTCAGCAGGACCCTTGGCTTCTGCCCGAAAGCGCTGAAGGCAGAAAAATGACGACAAAAATTATCAGCAAAACTCCCGAAATCAAAGTTTTCATGAAATGGTTCTTTTCGAGCTCTTCATTCAACACTTCAATCGTTTTCTTCATGTTAGTCTTTTCATACTCTGTCTTGCGCAATTCATCCTCCAGTTTTCCGATTTCAATTCGCGAACCCCCGTGTAGGCGTTTCTCTTCTCTTATCTCCGCCCTCTGCTCATCAACTTTCTTTTCCAGCTCAGCGTTTTTCAGCGTGAGACCAGTATTCTCTTTCATTGCTTTGTCGAGGTCGTTTTGGTATCGCTGTAATTTGAAAGCTTGATCCTTTATCATCCTATTGTAGGAACGGTTTTCAGTTTGACGAAGTTTTTGAATATTGAGGTACATGTCCGTCGCTTTGTTGACTTCTGCCTCAGCTGCAGCAAGCTCCCTCTGGGTTCTTATGTAAGTTATCTCTAGATCTGAATAGAGTTTCTCTTTTTCCGTGATTTTTTCATGCAGTTTCCAGTCAACGAGAACCGTCCATCCCAAATGGCAAATCACTATGAACGCAAAAAGGGCGAAAACAAATATGAAAGGCATCGGCATACCCATAAATTGAAGATGTTCGGCGGGGGCTGAAACCGCGTTTGCATCTCTTCTTTTTCTCTTTTGCCCTTTGAAAGCCTTCTTCTTCAGTTGGGCGTTCTGCTGATGAATTTTCCCATTTTCTCTCTTTAAATATTGCAGGTCTTCTTTTTCCTTGACAAGTAGGCTGTTCTCGACAACAAGGACTTCTTGCTGATCTGCCAGACGTTTGTTTTCTTCCCACTGAATGTTGTTAGTTTGGGTCAGTTGACTGATTTGAAGTTGCAGCCTAGCTATCAAAGACGACATGTTTTTGATCATCCAGAGCAGCGCGATGGTAATGGTAGAACAGTCCTCGAGCTGCCCCTTGATGGCTTGCTTTTCATTCGACAAGCGTTCCGTTTCTTGGCGAAGTTCTAAACCTTCCCTACGCAAGCTGCTCTGGCGTTCAAATGTTGCCTGGGCCATGTTGTATTCAGGTTTATCCGAAATTCGAAAAAGAACAGGGTAGATAAACTCGTAACTGCTGTCCCTCTGCATTCAAAAAGGAAAATTGTAGGGGTATATATAACGGTGGAAAGTTTTTGGGGAATTCCCTTCCAAATTTCCCAAATGTTACCGCGCAGTTCCGTTGATGCACTCCAACACGTAGGCCTAAAAACACACTGAAAACACTTATCATATGCATTTAAAAATGAAAATTGAAAATGATTGAAATTATAAAGTCATTTTCAGAGTTTTTTTTATTTATCAGGACGCAACATTTAACAGTGCTTTAAATTTCATCTCAGTGTGTAGTCGGCCAAGTAAATTATCTTTGACCTGCTGCTAATGCTGCCGGTCATGTGTACGTACCATGCCCGACCTTGACCTTGACCGGCGAACGACTGATCGTTGTGTCACCAGTCGTGCTTGTTGCTTACATGCTACGGCTGCTCAACAGCAAAATATTGACATTATACAGACGTTCGTTCCATACTTCCAGCAGTCTCACGATGCCACTGTGTAGATTAGAAACCAATCTGTCCAATGAACAGATTCCAGAGGACTTCCCCATTAAACTGACCGAGATGCTTTCAAAGTTAATGGACAAGCCGAAAAATGTAAGAATAGTCACCGAGTGATAAACAATATAAATACTGTGAACTGTGTAGGAACGCTTTATAAAGTGGACTTTATCCCACTGGGGAGGGAGGGGTGTGCGATTCGTTTAACATGATCATGGAAAATACACATGCCAGTTCTTTCGAACTTACTACGTATGAGTATTTCTGGTACCGTACATGTTGGAGGGGGTGGAGTCATACTAGCATGTTTGTGCCCTGGCTGCTCGTGGCTATTTTTTTACTTACCCACTTTAAGGTCCTATAGTTTTTTATGTTTTGTAAAATGAAATGATGCTTTATCTTAATAAAATATCTGTACTACCCAGTAGTGCAGTAGCTCAATGGCGACTTTTTTTCATTCCAGCGAATTCTTGTCGTAATGCAGCCTAATATGACAATTTACCACGACTGCAAGCAACTCCCGTTTGCCATACTTAACATCAAATCGGTGGCAAGGTTCAACCCAGAAAACAATAAAAAGTACTTTCCAGAAATTGTTAAGTTTCTTCTCGCTGAACTCAAGGTTGAGCCAGAAAAGTAAGTACATGGGGCATAGCAGAGTAATAAAACAGACAGCAGCACAATAGCAACACAAGATATTTCACACAAATGTTGAAAACAACACAACACTTGTATAAATGGAAAAAGGTTAACACCCGTCTAGATGTGAATTTATTGTAAAAAAGAAATTAACAACATGTATATCTGAATATATTTATATGTAGGAAAAATGGCAGGTGTTACGATAAGACTCGTTTAAAATTTCAGACTTGAGATCCTGTTGGAAGACATCTCCCCAGACTTTGTAGGCACTGGGGAAGGACTGCTGTCTCAAACCATGTAACTCGTGAAGACAACATTCTGTAGTGATATTTAAAATGATGGACTAAACATCAAAAAAGTATGCAATTTCCATTTGTCTTTTGGGCTGTTGGCGGCATTATAAAATAAGTTGATTTTTTTAGGCTTGAAATTGCATTTGAAGATGAAAATCCTGATTTTGTTGGCAGTGGTAAAGGACTGTTGTCAGAGTTGATATAACCCATCAAGTTAACAGAGGGAGGTCTTGGATGAAGAAAACACAAGTTTCTTCGCTAATTGGTGTTCAGTTTTTAGTTAAGTTTTCATTAATGATAGATCACGTATTTGATTAACTTGTTGACTGTATGTCTGTTCTCTCAGACAGACTTGGTCACAATCGAATTACCTGTTTAGGTAAAGAGGTAATTACATCAATCTTTATGATGACCTGTTAATCCCTCTTAAAACCTTTAAGTACAAGTGTTTCTTGTCACTAAATTTTGACAAGTGAAAAGTCACATCACTGATACTCTGGACTATGCATTTTTCATGCAGTATAAGTTTTTAACAATACAATTCCTTAACAGCTATATGTGATTGATTGTCATGTAGTTCACTTTGAACTGAACTTTAGTTGTGCAATGATGCTATCTGGACCAATGTTACCACATTTGGTGTTGACATTAGAATGATGTTTGTTCTTCACCTCATTATTAAACTGTTATTCATCTAACAGATCAATTTCTTATGCACAAAAAGTTAAAATTTATTAAAAAGCAACATTTATTTTTATATATATCATATGCATCTGTACATGGAAGTAAATAAATTAAAATGGAATAAAATCTGTGATGCATAATTATGTAAAATGTACAAGTATATAAACAATGAATAAAATTATTAACAAATTGCATTATCTTTCAATATGATAGTTCCAAGTTGCACTCCTCGTTGTGCTATATAAAACTTTTCCACAGCTTTAAGAGGTTTATATTTCCATCAAGATTATCTCAATCTGCACCACCAGCCTGAGCTGGGTAACCAAAGTAGTTATGAATGCCACCTGCACTGATATATCAATATGACAAATGATGCCCATGCTGGAATGTGTCACCAGCATGCACACGTGTCAGGAAGATGCCCATCATCAGCACTGGTGTAAGTCTCACTTGAATGAATGCAGTCAACCCTGGTGATTTATGTATTACACATGTCAACAGTTTGAAAATATATCATCTAGAACTATCCTGGGGGCCACCAGTTTTGGTGTTCTGTGACCACTGGGGCCTCCCGTGTCCTCCACCTCAGGCCTTAGCATGTGCCACCTTAATCAATGACAAATGTAACTTCTCTGTCCAGTTAAATGAAATAAGTTATAAAATGTACCCTTGATATAGCTAATGACTCTGACAAGTATGGCTTCTATTGGAGAATGGATATGAGGGCATCAAAAAACTTGCTTTTGTCCTCTGTTTTCATCTGCATTACTGAAAAACAAGAAATGGTTATCTTATAACAAACACCAATTACTAATTTTATAAGTTGTGTGAAAAAAGCACAATTTAATAAAGCCCGTTCTTGCAATAATATGACGTATACATTTTACCTGGTTCATCAAAACTGTCCTGAAGAGTTCTTGCATTTGTTCCAACTGCTGCCTGTTCAAATGCCTTGCCAAAGAAACTATAATAAACAATGATAAATAATCAAATAGTTTGCATTCAAAGTTACTGAAATTGACATTACACTTCAAAATCACTAACAGACATTACACATGTTCACATGTTCTTCATAATAGTCTAACAAAACGGATCAGTTGGCTCACTGTAAAATGGAGGAACTGTATAACTCACTTTTTCCCCACATCCTTGCTGCTGAAGGGTGGTATCCCCACAATAAGCATAGTCCCGCTTGCTACATCTAATGGGGCACCCAAGATAAGAGGAAGAGTCTTAGCTTTTCTACTTTTACTCTAAAAAGAGATTGTTAATAAGAATTCAGACCAACATGATAAATGCATATGATAATTTTATACAGATGGCCAATGGCCGCTTGTATTAAAAATAAAATTACTAATGTAAAAATTGTTATTAACGCAATTACATTTTTATTCAAAAGTTTTATTGGTATTCAAGTTATTAATGCATAGTTATATTGTTAAACATGAAAATGGGAAGGGTAGAAGAGTTACCACTGCACAGTAGGCTTCCAGTGTGAACCTGGCCAAAGTTTGGAGACAGATTGGCTTGGAAAAAAACTTGGCATCAGGGGTACCCTGAGAAAAATTGAGGAACTCTGAATAATGGTATACCTCATCAATACATACTCTCCATATAATAGTATTTGGCATAGATCAGGGTAATTAAAATTGCTATTCTGCTTTTATTTCTGCTAATCGGCTTTTTAATATTTTAAGAAGCAAGAAAACAAGTTGAGGACAAAGATCTGTTTTTTAAATTTGGGACCATATTGTATTTATTAAATTATGGGAAGCTTGCAAATATAATTTAAAATTCAAAATAGTTTTTACAGCATAAAATTTAACTATTTAAAAAAAATGCTTAACTTCAATATAACAACTACACAACACCTTAATTGAATTCTTATTACCTCCTGAATAAAAGCATAAAGAAATGGTCCAGCTGAAATAACTTGATTCATGTCCAGGAAAGACTGTACTTGTTTGACTATTGCTGTGATCTGCTTCTTGGCTAGATTCAGTCCTTTTTCCATGTACTGAACATTGGACCTAACATGAGAAAATAACCTTGTAGATATGGTAGATTTCCACACACTGGCAGAAGGCTTATGAATATGCATATAAAATTAATTGTGTAAAGAATAAAAAGAAAAATTAATTCTTGACAATGATTGTCATGACAAGGACAAAGCATCTAGCCTAAGTAATTTCAATCCACTAATTCATAAGTTTACTCAAATCAGAAACCTAGGTAAATATGAAATACAAGTAAAGGTAAACTTGAGGCATCATTAAAACCAAACAAATTTGCCTTAGCAAAAGATGTATAAAAAGATATTTTCTCTATTCCACAGTCCACTTGATGCCTACCTGTTCAGAGCATCTAAAGCATCAAGGAATGTATCTGAGGCACTCTTGTCTTTGTCCTGAAAAGTAACATTATTTACAGATTACTACAATGATAACTATGTGTTTTCTTAATTCTGGCTCTTTTATTATGAATAAATGAAACTTTTAAATAAGGAGAAATTTCTAAGCAAATAATAAGAGGCCATTAGAGTGTGTACTTCTGGCCCCCGTTTCACAAAGAATCTTAAATCCGTAGCCGACTAGCTCGAGCTGGGTGGCCTAGCTAGGTCGACTTAGCTGAAGTTGACTAGGAGTGTTTCACAAAGAATCTAACGTCTTAGCTTGGCGTGCTTACCGTAGTCGACGCGCACGAGAAACTCTTCAAGAAAAGGAGGTGTAAAATTGCAAAAGTTTCACAAGACATGACGTTTCATGGCCTCTTTCGGCCGAGAACGATGGTTTATCAACAATAAAAGTCAGCCAAAACACAAACAAAGTTTGTTTTTGAACTTTACTGATTAGTTTAACTTCAATACAACTTCAAAGTAACAGTTAAACATTAGCTTGTCGTGGAACACTACTGAGGGACGTCTAGCGGTCAAAAACATAAACAAACACGCGATCGGCTGGGTAAAGTGGAATTTTATTTTTTATTTTAATATTCCATAAATGTCAGTGCTATTCAAGGATATTATAACACAATATCTTGAAGGAGGTATGTTCTTTCCAAATTTTTGTTGTTTATGCTCTCATTTACCGAGTTTTAGTTGAGCTTGCCGACTTAAGTCTCCTCACGAGGAGGCTTGACATCGTCGACTTACAGCTAAGAAAAAAACGACGTAAGCGACCTTTTAGTTTCTTTGTGAAACGGGACTTAGTGACGTAACGACTTAATTACANACTGAGGTTTATAAATTATGTATTAATTAGCTGGGAACTCCCCGAGATTTTCACCCCGTCTCTCTTTTCGAATGAAGTAAAATATATCGTCCAGAAAAGAAACAACAACGTATTCCTTGTATTTACACATTCCCAGTCAGTTTGAAAACTCGCCGGACATAAGGTCCGACGATACAGGATTTTTTATCGGACCGAGACGAAATTTGCCAGGCATGTCCGACGCCTTTCGTAAAGTCTGTGAAAACAACATTAAAGTTTCTTTCAATGGAAAAATAGAGAAGAACAAAAAATGATACAACTTCTAAATGCAAACAAAACAATTAAGCCAATAATAAATGAATACACAGTGTCAAGTTTTGTGTTGGTGCCACCATGATATCTTAGACTGGGTTACCATACCTAGATCGATCTATCTCCGAGGGGTTTCTCACTAAATTGCTTTCAGCTTAAGCAGCTTAGATGTCTGGTCCGCTTACTAAAGCAGCTAAATGATAATTACCCCCTAGTGGCTTCAGTAGGCTTGAAAGACATCTAACCTGCTTAAGCTGATTGCAACTTGGCGAGAATCCCTTCGGAGATAGATTGATCCCCAGTTAGTACTATACGGTCTGGGAATGGTCCCTTAGTGCTTACCTGTGGTTGTGTCTGGAGACATGCATCTGTAAATCTGATACCATTTCAATGTACTTTTCTCTGTCTATCTTCCCATGGGCATACTGGTCTGTCACCCCCACACATGCCAGCCTACAATGTCCAATGTTTACAGCAATTCTAGGTTTCAGTTAGTAAAAACATTGTGATTGTTTTAAATAGATGTTCTGTTAAACATACTACAGCAATTTTTGTTCCTGTTTCACTTTTCTTTCTTTTCTTTTTTTTTTTTTTGACATAGGTGTATTGAAATTTTATTTTCCTAAAACTTACCACACTAAGTCATTTGTATCTTTTGACATTTTCCACGCAAGCTCAAACATTGTTTTTGAAACCTGGAATGGAATGTATGCGATCAATCACTCAACCTCTCTATATCTATTTCTCTAATGGCTTTTTAAATATTTTGTGGCTGTCACTTGTGGTATGCATTTATGCCATATTACAGAATTCCTTAATTGCAACATATTAAAAATGTTTTAAAACCTTAAACTTTTTTGTTCTTGCTCAAACTCAAAGTGGACATAATAATAGGGAAATATTGCCTTGTTATATTCCTTTATTATATCAGCTGCAACACAGAGGGTTCAATTTTTTTAACAACTTAAATGGAACACTATAAACGGGAAAAAAAATGTCCACTCACCGATGTTCCATATTTTGAAAACTGCGTATACTCAAAAAGTATTTGTTTTCTGAAATATCAAAAAAGAGACATTTTTCAGCTCTAGATTCAATTACAAATTCAAACAGTTATCTTCCTATGTGCAGCCAGTAGTCCTATGTCTGCAGAAGGATAATGTGTGAGATAAAATATGTTACCGACTAAATTAAATAACAAATAATAATAACTGTCAGTGCATGTTGGGACAACAATCTGGAAAAAAACCACAAAACTTGTGAAAAAAACTTTTATAAATACTGACTTTTTCTCCTCCCAAAGCCTCCGTTCTCGCCTTTTCTCCAGTGCAGCCTCATCAAACCTACGCCTTTTTCCAGAAGGTTCTGATGTGTCGCTCTCATTGCCTGAATCTTCATCACCAGACTAGAGGGAAAAAATGATATCCTTGCACTTGCATTGTTCCAGTTAATAAACAGAAAGATTTTTAAAATTTATACCATGAAAATATTTGATACCAATTATCTTACAATGATGAAAGGAACTAAGACCCAATTCCCATACCTAGATCGATCTGACAGAATTCTCACTGTATTGCATTCAGATTAAGTGTCTCAGATGTCTGGCATGCCTACTGAAGCTGCTGAACAATAGTTAATTACCCCCTTACAGCTTCAGTAGGCATACCAAACAGACGCTGCTTAAGCTGAATTTTATTTAGCAAGAAACCCTTTGGAGATGCATCGATCATGTTAGATTGATCTAGGTATGGGAACAGGGTCTCACAGTTGAGTACTTTACCCCTATAATTTTATATTCCCCATACACAAATACCCAAGCTGATAACCTACCTCATCCTCTCTGAACACTTCATCAAAGTCTGGGATATCATGAAGATCATCATCTGCTTGGTTCATAAGAAGTTTTACTTGCACTTGATTGAAAACATTAGTCACATCAATGGGACGGTGGCTAAAATAATAATATGGGACAGTGTACACAAACTTCACAAAGAGAAGCTCAAATCATAATATATTTTAAAGAAGGGTGGATTAATATACTTAACATGTATATGAAAATTGAAAAAAAAATAATAATTTGAGATACCAAACTTTGGACAAAAATGTAAATTTAGCATCCCATATGCTTTAGAGATACTCCTAATCTTAAATTAAACAATTAGTAAAACTCTCTCTAAGCACATTTCTATATCTCTTACATAGTAAGATGTACTGTAGTGTAAGCAATGTCCATACCTGTCACTAATGTAAAAAACAGTTCCATTTTCTGGCTGCAGAGTTTCCACAACATCTATATTACCACCACAGCCTATCATAACCACATGCTTAATCTGTAAGAAAATATTAGGTTTAACCTAATCAAATAAAAATGTTATGGCAGCACTCACAGACAAAATATTTGGTGAGTTATGAAAGGGGTGTTAAGGCTATCATAAGTTGGAAAGCTTTTATTGTACAAAATACTGGATTTTTGCAAAAATTGATATATATACTAGGTATGTTGCACTCACCCCTTCAGAATTTTCAACATATGCATTTTCTAATTCCTGTTTTCCTGACACTGGGACTATAGTATACAGCACATGATCACATTGGAATAAATACTGTAAACAAAACATCAGATTGAATCTATCTTTCATACCAATTTGTAAATGCATTTCTTCTAACATCTTTCCTGCCATATGTAATTTTTTTACAGAAATATAACAGAACAAATGCATAAGGTAATACAATTCAAGATGAAGTTGAAGGTATTTATTTCAGTTAAAAAATCCTTGATTCTGGAAAATATAATAAGTGCAATATGCATATCTTTCTGGCAAAGTAATTCATGACTCACCTGAAGTATCTTACACGCACATAAGGCATCAACATCAAAGGAAACCAGCACCAAAACTCTCTGAAACGATAATGTTAATGGGAGATCAGAATATTGTTCATATGTTCATGTTCATCATAGGTCAGGCTAAAAATATACGTTCTTCCTTAAGCAAAGCAAAAATGCAATAAATATAACAAACATGTAAAATGTTAAACTCAGAACCATGATACTGACACTCAACACTGTCTACACACTACATACTACTTGACTTCAGACAAACTCTGCAGTTGTCTCAGTTGGTTATCTCACTGTCACTAACCATATAAGTCTAATAAAACCCAACCTGCGGCACATAGCTGAGTCTGACATTGTCCACTTCTAGCACATACGTTATACACTAGAGTGAATTATTGCATACAGTGACAGCGCTGTAGCTTTTACGTTATACGAAATCTGAACGTTAAATTGATGTTGATTTTAATGACTATATTTCAGAGTCAATAAGCCATACCTGATGTTGAATCTTTTCATAAAATTCTTTCCTTAAATCTTTTACAAAAACCATAACGAAGTTGTGAAATTTAAACGATGAGATCTCTGTTTCGAGTGCTTTGATTCTGGCGCGATATACTAGGAACGTACTGAATAATTCAAAATCTCTGATTTGTCGATAAAGAATGAATTGCTCACATTCTTATTATTCTTTTGATATCTTGTGAGTAAATGAATCTTAAAATGAATATATACGTTTACTGGAATATATATTTTACATTTAATCTTTAAAACAACTGTAATAAAATGTGATACTGTCATGAGACGGAAAATCACCTAAATATGCTATCTGGTGCGGAATAGTCTCGTAAAAATTCAAAACTTCCGGCCAGTGACAAGGCAGATGTTATACGAAGATTATCAAACCCATTATACGCAATGGTAAGCTGTTTGAAGGACGTTATATTGATCCTGTTATTGGGATGAAACAAATATAATTATTATTCACTAATTTTCTATTCAATTTTACAAGAAAATGGTGTTTTCTTTTCAGTTACTGCTGTCAGTGATAGTGAAAGTTAAAAGAACAATGTACCCGTACACGCTCTGGTGTCACTTAGATAGTTTAATGAATCTAAAAACCACAAAATGACTTTTGATTGTCTTAACAAGTTGCAAATAAAAGAAATTGAAATAATATGTGATTACAGATAGCAGGATATCTAAAGTTTATTTTTATGCACTGCTTTATCAAACTTAAAATATTATATTTTTGACTTTAATACTAAGTTGTCATATTTGTGTCTTTTT
Organism: Lingula anatina; assembly: GCF_001039355.2. Next base: position 91,769 of record NW_019775900.1, on the reverse strand, counting down.
AGTTTGGGTTTGGACGCATGTTTCCGGAACTGCCCGGGAATTTTAAAACAACATACAGGTGTTTCTCAGTGGTAATGATTTCTGGTAACTACAGGGAAGATGTAGAAAGGGGAGGAAAAAGTAAGCTGAGTAGATACAAATACTTATTTTCCAAACTCTCATAAGTAATGAACAGTGTTTGTGAAACTCAATTCATTTATAAATACCAAAATATGTAAACTTAAACTTGTTTTAAATTTACTTGGTTACCACAGGCTTGCATTGTTAAAAGTACATGATCAAAGTTAACTTTAGGTCAAATTTATAAGAAAATTATGCTTTAATATGCTTCTGTTTTATTTTAGTTATAATGCCACCTTCAGCTTTGGATACTCTCAGTAAGTTTTTTTTTTTTAATCTCTGTGTGTATTTTTAGCATGTTTTTTAGCATGTGATACTTGATCAAAATATCAACATTGCACTCTAACTTCATGGTTTATAGAAAAGAAAAGATATGTTTAATGAATGATAAGTCATGTGTATTGGTGTATCTGGTGCCATAATAATATGTTCTTATCATAATATAGTCTGTTTAACAGTCAGATATATATCATTTTTATATAGCAGAGGTCTACACTGTTTGTATTTATATATATAAATTAGGATCCTGTGTATTGTATCTTTCCATGTCGTTGCTATCACTGTAGCACATATTCACACTATTTGTGTTTGTTTTTTTTTTTACATGTATTTCTGGCGTTGATATAAAAATTACAGAAGTTATCAAGAAAATATTTTTCATCTGTATAATCATATGTCATTCCTCTGAACCTATATACTGTTAGTACTGGTATTTGATGAGTATAATATTATCATTGTTGTGAAAGTGATATTTCTTGCAAATTTTCATGAATATGTAGCCAAACACCTTGTCTGATATTGTGAAATTTTAACATATATCACAAAATAAAAAGTTTTAAAAGTTTCTGTATACTTTTATACAGCACGTTTGAACATTCAGTACCCTATGCTGTTCAAACTTGTCAACAAAAAGACTAACAGAGAAACTCACTGTGGGGTTTTGGAGTTTGTAGCAGATGAAGGAAGAATATATCTGCCTGGATGGGTAAGTATGAATGCCATTTGTTGTGTGGCACAGTGATTTTTTTTCTATTTACATACATAAATATTTTACATCAGTAACTTTCAATGTATATTTTATGTGTATTACATTTGCAGTTTTATACATTTTTTTGCTGTCTTCCAATTTTAATAACCTTATCCTATTTTACATGTAAGAATGCAGATGTTATATATATATATATATATAGTAATGTGCCATGAATTCCGAACAGTAAAAAATAATTAAATTTGGGAAAAGATCGTTCTGGCCGAAATTCATGAAAAGGAGGTGCTCAGAACTCCTGAAAGTTCGTATTTCATGGAATTCTGTCAATTTTGACCGGAAGTTGTCTGTTCGTCGCTAGGCCTTCTGCTATCTTCTCCCGACGATCTATTTAGAGTTACCATAATGTATGATGTGTGAGTGTCGGTAATTGCGACCAAAGGTATACACGTACTTTCACCCGATCACTGTGTATGGCCCATAGATAGAGCGGTACTCTTGTCTAGGGCCGCAAAACAGCATTGTTATCAGTAGTGTCGTTTTTCAAAAGCGATTCTGGCGCTCAGAACGGGAGTGGACGGAGGGAGAGACGGCCGACGATTAGCGTCTGCCACGGCCAGATAACCTTTTCTATGGAAGCTTAGTGTTACCGTTGCTCCTTTCCGTGCACTGAAACGGAGACGGCAGCCGATCAGTGTCTATGGCGCACGTGCAGGTAGCCTTCATCTGCGATAAGTGTCTTCCGCAACCAGGTTCGTTGCCTTTACCGTTAAAGTCGGGCG
>NW_019775900.1:0-72012 GCF_001039355.2 Lingula anatina | reverse complement strand
TTTCACTGGGCTATTTAGATAACTCCTGATTTCCTTACATCAGATAAGTCACAAGATATGCTGTCCATTGTCAAGGTGAAGGTTAATTAAAGATATATACAGGAAGGAAGATTCAGCTGTAATCAAATGGCCCACTGGCTGCAGTGTTTCTTTTTTCTTTTTTTTTTTTTTAATATAAATGTCAAATAATCAGGAAATAAATCATGCTAAATAACTGTGATATGTGTGTGTGTGTATTGCAAAGGTAAAAATTAGATTCTGGTAATCATTTGCTTGTTCTGTAATCTATTATTTTCTTTGGTCACAGAATTTTTATGTGTTCAAATGTATCTAAATTTATAATATATTAATTGCTATATTATCTTTCCAATATATGCTTTACTTAGAGTGTTGATATATGAGAACAGTTACTAAGAAGTAAAATGAAAATGTAATTGACATTTTTAAATAACATGTAAGCATTCTAATAGTATATGTTATGATAGCTACATGTAGTTTTTTTACTGTCATCTGCTAGATATTTAAGGGAACATTGTTTATTTATATATATACACTACATTTGATACTGTTTACAGGCATATTTATTCATAATGATTTCTACACAGTAAAAAATATTTAAGTTAAATTTCCTTGTTTATGTAATAAACACAGGTGCATAGACAGTGGTTTCAAGGGGGGAGGGGGATCTTTTACTGAAAAAGTGGACCTTTTACCATGAAACTTTCATACATAGATAAAATTTTACCTAGAAGTGGGGTTCTTACAAACCCCCCCAAACTTCCCTGGCTACAGGCCTGAAATGTGTCGTAAAATAAAAGAATGCTTATGATTGTTTGCCAATGCAATGCAGCTAGGACTTATCAGTTGCTTCTTGAAATGACCCACAGTTTTTGCTTAAATAACCTCTGATAAAGGTCAAGTTCTTTCTTTTGCTGATTTGACAAAAAACAGTTTCAGAAAACCAGTCTAAGATTATTAACAGTTAATGATTATGGTAGTGGTAAGTTGCATGTCAGGAATGTCTGTCTAATGCATTCTTGGTCATCATTTTTGCCAAGTGAAATAATGTAGAAATATACTTGACATTTTTACTTATCTGTGATTATATGTTTATCATAAAATTCATAATATAATGCTTACGTAAACCTTTTGTCATTTCAGAACTATGTCATCTGACAGAAGTGATTTTAAGTCCGTAAAGTCACCTAACACAGATCAAGTGCCATCGCTTGCTGGAACATATGGTGGGAAAAAAACTTTAGACAAAGGTAAAAGACTGCTCAAACCTAGTTATAGACAAAATGACCCACAGCAACTTGTCCCACCTTCAACCTCAAATGTGGTTTATCCACCCAGAACCAGAAAGAAAAACAAAAAGCATGAAGATAATTCCAAAACCACCTTGCAGACAGATGCCAGGATTTCCCCTAAAGCACGCAAACCCATTCCTGCAGAAGTTTTGGTGAAATTGAAAGAGAAAATTTTGCTTAACGATGAAGAGAGAGTGAAGCCATATTTTCAGCACATTATGTCTCAGACCATAGACTTTGAAGCCAAACTAGTCTCAGAGATGGCAAGTGACTCATCAACACAGGTTCTTCTTGTCTTTCCTAGCAAGAATCTAGCCAAACGGGCTCTCAGCTCCTTGCAAAAGTTAATTCATGTTAAGGATTCTACCATTGAAAGTGTAAAATTCAAGCAGTGCAATGAAGATACAGATGAGACAAAGGCTCTACTCCAGAAACAAGAGATAGAAGTCCAAGAGAAAGGGGACAAACTTCTTGATGAACACTCAAAAAAGATTTCTGAGGTGGCCAATCTTTTGAAGAAAACCCATGTTCAGCGACATGTTCCCTTGGCTGAGTATGAGCGCATAACTTCAGAGAAGGCAGCACTTCAAGACAAACTTTCAGAGTTGAACAACCAGAAGAAGGAGTTTGCAGACTTCTTGAAAATGACCAAGAATCATTTCAGGGAAATCCAACCATCAAAACATTTTCATGAGGATATATTTGAAATAAGGAAAGCATTTGGTCGAGAGTGCCACAAGCTCACTTCAGCCCTGCCAATGTATGCCAGACGAGGGGACATCTTGAACACAGTGATGAACAACCAGGTATCTGTGATACTTGGAGAAACAGGTTCTGGTAAAAGCACCCAGCTGGTGCAATACTTACACCAAGTTGGACTAGGGAAAAAGGGAATCATAGCATGCACCCAACCAAGAAAAGTGGCAGCCATCAGCCTTGCCAGACACGTCTCCTCAGAAATGGGATGTGCAGTTGGGGGTGAAGTTGGGTTTCAAGTTGGGATGCAGAAGAAGAGAGGTCCAAATACATCCATTATTTACATGACAGACCATGTCCTTTTGAATGAATGTCTCAAGGATAACCTTCTGAATTGCTACTCTGTCATTATCATAGATGAAGCTCATGAACGCAGTATACATACAGACCTACTGATTGGTATGGTGAAGTCCTGCTTGAAGCAACGCCCAGAACTTAAGGTTATAATAACTTCTGCAACAATTGACCCTGATGTTTTCGTCAGTTATTTTGGTGGATGTCCAGTTCTGCAAGTCTCTGGACGCACATTTCCAGTTGAAGTTGTTTGGAAAGATACTCCTAGGCAACCTAATTCAGACCATGTGCGCGAGACTGTTGTGAAAGCCATTGCAGTACACCAAACAGAGCCTGAGGGTGACATACTGGCATTCTTGACATCACCAACAGAAACAGAAAAGGCTTCTGTTATATTAGAGGCACAGTTACCATTCCCTGATGAGGTTATTTGCTTACAGCTCCATGGCAGACTACAAAGTGATGAACAAAACAAAGTTTTTGAGCAAACTCCCGTAGGGAAACGAAAGATAGTTTTTGCTACCAACAGTGCAGAAACTTCTATCACCATCCCAGGTATTAAGTATGTCATTGATTCAGGGCTTGTCAAAGAAGTGAGATATGATCCAAAGAAAAACAGATCTTCGCTGGATGTTGTGACTGTGAACCAAAGCTCAGCAGAGCAAAGAAAGGGGCGAGCTGGAAGAATATCTTCAGGCAAATGTTTCAGATTGTACACCAAAGAAGAGTATGAATCATCTGAAAGAATATCTACACCAGAGATCCTAAGAGTTCATGTCAGTGGGGCTCTTCTAAAACTTCTGGAGATTGGCATTCCTAATCCATTAGAATTTGATTATGTTCAGCCACCCCCACTGGAGGCCCTTGAGTATGGTATGAGGTCCCTGCGTGAGCTAGGAGCAGTTGATGACCAGGGCATCACAGAAGTAGGAAAGCAGATGGCCAAACTTCCATTGGAACCCCATCTATCACGCCTGGTGCTGTTAGGAATAGAAGAAGGTATAGGCTTTGAAGCTCTTGTTTTAGCTGCAGTCACATCCACCTCAAGCAATATCTTTTTTCGCAAAGGTACAGAAGATGAGAAGGAAATGGCAGACAAACTGAAGACCACTTTTTGTCATCAAGGTGGAGACAGTGTGACTTTTGTTAATGTTTACAGAGAATGGAATAAAATACCAGACAAGCAGAAAAGCAGGTGGTGTGTAGGAAACTTCATCAATGCAAGGGCCATGCGCTGCAGTCGAGATGCAGTACAAGAGATGATTAAAATTGTGAAATCAGAAATCGGTTTAAAAGTGCCATATGCATTTCACTCAGAAGAAGAAATGGTTCAGAAATTACCTCCAATACTTTTCAAAACATATGGAGCAAGACACCTCTGTCTGTATCTAGGGCACAGTAAAGCAGGGTACTTGGTTGCAAGGCTAGGCCAGGCTGTCCAAATCCATCCTTCCTCTGCCTTGAAATATCTGGGATCCTCTCCAAAGTGGCTAGTGTACCAGTCTCTACTTTCTACATCGCAAGATTTTGCAATGAACTTGACACCTGTTGAGGAGGGACTAGTTGTTGAGGCTACAGAGTCTGGTCTGTTAAACATTGACCTCGAGCAACTTGAAGCACAGACCCTTTCTGCTGTTTCACTTTTCTTTGGAAGAGAACTTATGCTAAAGTTAATTGGTCCAAAATTTTCCACACTGTGTGGCTTGCAGAAGAAGATATCTGCTGAAATAGGTGGAGGAATGGTGATTATTGATCCAATTCGAGTTACAGGGGAGGTGAAGGTGTACTGTCAAACTAGTGGTCATGACACAGCTGTTGAAATGATTGCCAGGCATCTGGAATGTGAAAAAGAAAAACTGAGAGAAGAAACATGTGAACTACCACTGCACCATTCACCAGGGTCTGTCCATGCTATTCTTGGTTGTGGAGGACAGACAAGATGGATCTTGATGCCAGAGCAGTACACGACTGTTGTGATAGTCACCAAGGGAGAAGAAAAGCCCTCAACTCATGATATAATAGAGAAATTCTCCATGTTTGGAAAAATCGTTTCCCACTTTGAGTTCAAGAAAAACAACAGTGCTAATGTTAAATGGGGAAAAATCACCTTCAGAAATCCAGAGTCTGCTAGTCAAGCTGTAAACAAGACATCTGGACTATCAATATCTGCTCGCCCAGGGACCAGTGTAGGTATTGATTCAAAGATGCAAGAATATAAAATGCGTCTACAGTGGTGCCGTAGACCAACAAGAGGTTTTGGTTTTGTTAACTTTAAAGACATTGATGACTACATTCTTGCCAGTTCCAGCACCCAAGTGCTTCGTGTAGGTACCAGTTATGCAAAATTGAGGCCAGGAAAAGGCAAACCAAATGAGATCTTTATTTCTAATTTGGATAAGAATGTTGATGAAACTCAGCTTCTGTCAGCCTTGAAAGATGCCTTTCCAGCTGCTGTGATTATTGACAGGGTTTCCATTCCCCGTGAAAAACCATTTTCTACAACACAGGAGCAGATGAATGCATTTAGACATCAACTTTCTATACAGATTGAGGCTCTTGTGGACAAACGACATTTCCAACTAGACCTCCTTAAACCAAAGGACAAAGACTATTTTTTCATCGGTTACTTAACATTCAAAAGCTCAACTGATGGTCAGGCAGTGCACAATGCACTACGAAGAAATCTTTTGATAGGAGAGAGACCTGTCTCAATGGAAGCCTTGTTGTTTACCTCCATTTTGGTACAAAAAGAAGTATACCAAATCTTTAAGGATGATATCAAGGAAGCAACAGCAGACCTTATAAAAGGTTCTGAAAAACTTAACATCAAAGAAAGTGAGAGGCGGGATGGTAACTTCACCATTGACATTCGTGCAGACAATGTTGCAGACCTACGTGAAGCAAAGATGGTGATCCATGAAATAACACAGGGCGACATACTTGACTGCAGCATTTCAGAATTAATGAGAAGAAATCTACTATCCTTCACATCAAAAGATATTCTTAAGAGAATCATGTCTTCTTCTGGAACATATATCCTGGCAGACAGAAGAATGTCTTCTTTAGCTATTTATGGTAGTGAAAGAGCAAGAACTGTGGCCAAAATTGAAATAAACAAATACTTGGATGATATGGTTTCCCAGAAAGTGTGTGATATACCCCTTTCCAGCAGTGACAGACCACCAGGTGTCATGAAAGCTTTGATGCAGACCTATGGCCTTGACCTTCAGAGGCTGACCCAAGAAACAGGTGCTACACATCTGAAACTTGATCTGCGTCACCATACTCTTTGCTTTCAAGGCACTGATGATGCATTCAACAAACTAGAGCAAGCCGTACAAGCGTGCATCGATGGATTACCTAATAAACCCACTGTAAAGGAAAACTCAATTGACTGTGTGGTTTGTTTCTGCCCCATTGATGACAGTGTTTTCAGGATAGAATGTTGTGGTCACCCATACTGTCAAGAATGTATCACAAATCAGATACGTGTAGCCATTGAGGAGAAAAACTTTCCTATTACATGTGCCCAGGAAGGGTGTGAAGAGCTAATAGAGTGGAGAACCCTCAACAAACTAACAACAGAACCAATGAAGAGAGCATTGGTGGCCTCATCAACTATGGCCTTTGTTTCCAAAGCTCCTGAAGCTTATACCTACTGTGGCACCCCTGACTGTCCTATGGTGTACCAGATCACGGAGAATGGGAAACCTTTCACCTGCTGTAACTGTCAGGTAACCACCTGCACCACATGCAAGATAGAATACCATCAGGGCTTGTCCTGTGCCATGTACCAGGGAATGAAGAGAGATAAAAACATAAGCCTGAAAGTTTGGCTGGAAAAAGATCCTCAGAATCGTAGGAAATGCCCTCAGTGCAAAGCCCCCATTGAAAAAAACGGAGGTTGTAATCATATGACTTGTCTTAGCTGTAAAAAGCACATTTGCTGGCAGTGCAATGCAATTTTTGACAGTGGAACTGTGTGTTACGATCACTTGACAAGATGCGGAGGAATATTCCCTAATAATATGTAGTATAGTGAATTGTAGGGATTGAAAAGCAGTGTTTTAAGAATTATATGTCCACAAGGTCTAGTTGAAAATACAAGAAATATAAAATGTCAGTACTGTTCACTCACAAATTCTTCATAATATTCGGAAATGAAGGGTCCCTGGGAGGAGGGAAAAAGCGTGACTGGCACTCTCTTACATAGAAAGCAGGTACAAGTGAAAATGCAACTTAAATATCTTATCATATAATTTCTATTTCAGACAGAAACTTCTGTTAATCAAAACTATATCATATAATCAACATAATTCATAATAATTGTACCTGAATTGAATTGTTCTGAATATCTTGCCATGGATATGAATGCAGCCTTTTCATACATAATTAGCAAAGATCCATGAACTATCACAGGGAAACACCCTCACCTGCAGCAGTTAAGAATTAACAAGAAATAAGCCTGCGCTTATGTAAAATTTACTTCAGTAAGTGTAAAAGAAATCTACTGACAATATGGAAAATTTCTATTGTCAGAAGAATACTGTCCATTTTGACCTGCTCATTATTTAGTTCATTTTATCATTATAATACTGTATTGTAGATATTCAACAGACCATAATCTTAATATAAAATTTGTTACCAACTCCAAAATAACCTTTGATATATAAAATGAAATATCAATTTACATTTATTAGACAGTTGATTTTTATGAGAATGTTATTCATTTCCTAAACTCTGTTATAATTTTTCATAATCAATATTGGTATTTTTAACAGCTTGGGGGCCCTTTGGATGATATCATCGTAATATTATGCCAAAGTGTAAAACCTTTTTTTTTTTTTGTTTATAAATGAAAATTATCAAACACAAGATAATATACTTTCATACCATTAGCTTGTCCAGATCTCACCCTTATGGGATATACCAATCTTGTCAGTAGAAGATATCACAGAGCTTGTAGATATTGTATTGAACACCACAATCTTAATCTATAAAGGGGAATTCCATAAGAAGAAACACATAGCAACCATGGGCAGTCCATTGGTCCAGTTATGGTTAATTTGTATATGGAGAGCTTTGAGGTAGCTGCATTGGGGTCTTTGCCCAATCCTCCACGTGTTTGCCACAGGGACCACATAACTGCTATCTCTGACTTTATCAACAGCCAATACGATAACGTAAGTTCAATGTAGAGCTGGAAGAAAACAATTCTATTGCTTTCCTTGATTTGTCAATCACATGTGAGAGTGACAGCCATCTGAGCCTGAGTCTACAGGAAGGCCACACATAACCAACCAATACAAACTTCCAGTTGCACCACCAGCTACATCAGAAACTATGGGTCGTAGTAACTCTTAAACACAGGTGCAACACCATCATGACTAATGAAGAAGACAAAACATTGGAGAAAAAGACACTGGATGAAGCTCTCACGGTGTGTGGTTACCCACCTTGGGCCTTAAAACTGCATCAGGAATGGACAGCAGTGACCAACTGAGCCAACAGTCTTATTGTAAACTTGCACCATCTAAAAATTATAGCGTTAGCATGGCTTTTAGACCCCAGTGCACATTGAAACAACACCTAGTGGCACCAAAGGACAAGACCCCTCAAGAACAACGATGTGGGACTACATAAGATCAACTGCTGTGACCGCAATTCTTTTTACATTGGTGAGACAGGTAAACAGTTGAAGACCAGGGTCAGTGAACACAGAAAATCAGTGACTGCAGTTTAGGCAATACCAGCTCTGCCATTTCTGAACATGTTATAGACACTGGCTTGTGTTTGTTAATTTTCATTTACAATCCAACTACCAAGCTAATGAACATATTTGTTCTTTTGTTATTTATGTTACTTTTTTTGATGTTTTAGACAAGTATAAAAGTAAAAATTGGAAGAGGATTTTGATTGGATGGTAAATGCAGGTGTGATAATCTTTGTCCACTTTTAAGAATAAAATGTTTAGGTGGAATGTGCTCTCGACTACTCAAAGCAATGCTGCAAGATTGTACAACTATCACATTTTCTTAACAAAATTGCATGAACCAGATTTTTAATGTTGAGAAGAAGGATAACTTTTCATGAAGTACAGTAGTGGCTCATTCTTTTCAATGGAGGAAAGGACCCATTTCATATACTTGGGTTTTGGAATTATTTTAAGTTATACTTCTAAATGGTATTTTTTGGTACTTTTACAATGTATAAAATAACTATTTTAAAAGTAGCCAGCTTTTCAATGTTGTTACCATCACTCAATAGGAATGTAATACAGTATCTATAGAATTAGCAATTTTCACCATTGAAAAGACCGAGTTATTACCGCTCTGTCAAACCAAAGCACTGGACATTTATGCTATCCTAGTTTTCTCTCCAAATTGACATCCCTTGAAATTCTGTTATCAAATTTCAGATGAACTAAAAACACATTTACATTTTCAAAACATTGGTTTTATTAGGTTGTTGCACATTATACATTAAAATTGGTATTGATATGATGTTTATAATAATATTTCCCGTTTAAAACTTGCAATAAAAATAACAGTAATGTGTCAAACTTGAACCATGTTGTGCTTTTTTTCTGCCCTGCCACACCAATGCAATCTCTACAAACAGAATTACCTGATACTTGATATCATCTTTGGCACAGCTGACGCGATTTAAAAAAACGGACACGTCAAATTTTCTGCCAGATCTAAATATTTGGAAGATAGGATTGATATTGTTAGTGGTCCATGCCCTACCTAACACAACAAGCGGAATGTTAGCATTGGTGTGGTAAAGGTATACACTAATCAGTCTGAATTGGTTAAGACTAATGGGCTGAAAATGTGGAAAACTTGGAAACCATGTGACCATCTCAAATTATTAGTCCAATTCCAAAGATACTTAAAATCACACCCCATAAAAATATTAGTCTGAAATGATTTAAAACCGACCAAAAATTGTTTTATAAAAACTATCACTGTTCGTCCTCAGTTCTCTTTACTTGACCTCATGTTGATCACATGGTCTCAAGGTTTCCACCCACCTTTTTGCCTATCATCTAGCTACTGCCTTTACTATCTAGTAAATGAAATTTGGAGATCATAAATTTAACTTTTTCAAATCAATAAAACCTTATATTTGGTGACAATAAATTAACATTGATTGTCTATTGTACATCTTGAATAACAATCCAATTTGAAACAGCAACAGGCAATTTCAGGTGGTGATGATAGTGGTTCTCATATGTTTATCAAAGAGGGACGTTGCACCAGACTTCCAGAAGCCTGTGAAACTAATTTGTGGCCTTGATACAATTCACTTTTCAACAGCATACAATATAACAATATACAAGTGCTCCTATTCTATTCTGCTTCACTACACAGACTACTACATGTGCACCTGCACTGCTCTATATAGCGTTGCCCTATAACCCTTGCCAACTAGACCAATATTGACTGCAAGCTTACACACTAGACTAAGAATTCTGTACAATGTGTACATGAGAAACATGTACATGGAAGAAGTAAAATAGAACTTAAAAAATAACACAGCCCCCATGGACTTGGTTGTAAAAATGATTTTTGATGAAATAAATTTACATGCTGACCTTTGTGTCACAGTTTAGGAGGTAAATGCTAAGTGATATTTCTGCTCAAATGCTGTAGAACTTCATCTAAAAAAACAAATGGCATGTAAAATGGGCAACTACATGTTTATGTGTGCCCTTAATTGGGTTTTCAGTAAAAATGGAGTGATCAGCGACTATTATAATTTTGCTATACTAAAAGCTGCTCCGGTCGGCACAATTTATGGTCTGACTAAAAAGTATCTGAAAGAGGCATAGATATGGAACTTTGCCTAAAAGCTCACTTTATCTGTACAGCATTTCAACTATGTGGGCATACTACAATGAAGATGCTACATTCCCAAGAATTATTATTGCTTTTCACACGATTCTGGCGTGCTAGGCCCCAGGATGGTGGACGGGGTGACATCAGCACCATTCATAAACAGACAAGCTACAGTACATAACTTCACAAAATACTGGAATCAACATGTGACAAAGTCAACCAATCTCAACAATGGTTATCATAAAGTTCAGTTAACTTTGAATGAAAAAACGAGAATGAGACAGTTACCATATTAAAAGTGCAGCACCATTTCTTTTTTTAAACTGACTACAAAGTTGATGTCTTGCACCCTTCACTGTATGTATGCCCTTCTGTTTTAAAAGTCCACTCTATTTTATAAATATCAGTTCAAGCCAGCAAAAATAGCATGTTTTCCACCTGCCTGACTCCTACTCATATCATACATACAGCAGGTGGACCACTTCAAATAATTAAGTAGCATATACTTCAATCACATAAAATACATATAAATGGAGTTTACAGGTTTTTAATAATTTACATTTCATACAATATATTGCTTGCATTTGAATCAATAAGTTAACTGTTGTCAAAAATGACAAGGAAAACTTGTGTTTCACTCTCTCTCGCGCTCTCTCTCTAATTACTATGTGCCGGTAACAGGATGCATTTTACATTCTCCTAAATCTAAATCTTCTAAATTTACTACATAATAAAAGTGTCCAAAATTCAAAATACTTTGCCAAAAATATTCGAATTGAGACATGCCAAAAGGTAAGTCTTTTGCTAAGACAACTGATATAAAAATAGAGCAACCAAGACCAATTGTAAAAGGGGAAATGAAGAAAAAGACTATATATCTACATAAAATTATATCACTTAGAATCATAATAATAATAATAATTATAATGAACTATATATATTTTGATGTTGATTGGAACTTAAAAACTTTCTGATATGAAATTGTTCTTTGATTATGTTATCTAACACACTACACACCAAAATATTAGTCAAATGCTACAAAGTATCTACTCACTAGAAGCTACAACAGTTCATTATATATAATTACAATTTCATACATTACAAGTAGTTAAAACTTAGTAGTTCCACAGAACATGTGTATACATCAACATACACAACATGCACTGAATTGTCTATATTACAATAAAATCTTCATTTCCTCTCCCATAAAATGCAACAAAAGACCCATATTCCCATTGGTTTTAAAAAGTCCTTGTAAAATCCCTGTAAAATACACTCTTCTCATCTGTAGACTTGTAGATACGAGATTGCGAGATTAGAAATTCCGAGGGTATCCCCCATGGCTGGAACTGCCAAACCCCTGCAACAGGACAAGCAATTGATTAACAAGCAATTTTTATGTGGATATCATTCTTTAAAAAAAAAAGATTATTACAGTACAAGTTGTACAAAGCTCGACATAAAACATTGTCCATTTACCACAGACAAACTGGCTAAAATTAGAGTTACTTACATAAAAGAAACAAGCTTTCACACTTGGTAAGCAACAATCTTAGGATCAGATCACTAACAGTGTCTGAGAGGCATAATGGATAATGCAATTTAAAAGTTAATGCCGAGCCTTGCAACAGATTTATTAGATTCTTTGAATTTTAATCTAGCAATCATGAGCGAGATCAATACTATTTCAAAAACACATCTACAGTATGTGTCCTGCATGCTTGGTAATGAAGCTTTTCTTTCTTAAACTATAAACTGATAAGGAAAGGGATAGATATCAATCAAACCCAGATAAAGATAGACTACAAGAAGAAAATACCATCAATCCCTGCACCAATGCAAAGATACCTAGGATTAAAATCAATACTAATATTTCATTAGGCATGCAAAGCAAGATGAATGCCTCATTGAGTTGATCAGCGTAGCGCAGTGAATAGTTTGGGACAAGAAATCAACAAAATCTAGAGGATGCATAAAAGAACACAATTTTACAATACAAGTTAAGGATGTATACACAAGCCAGGACATCTAAATATATAAATATAGGGCTATACAAACACGCAAAGTGATTGAACGCAGCCAAATCATTTTTTTTTACATCTCTCGACCCCAATCAATTTGAGGAACACAAAACATCTCCAGAATATCCTCTTATGGGATTGTACACCAAATCAGATTATTCTAGAATAATTCAATGTTGGTTTTAAACATATGAGGAGTGCCATATGGTTATTTTAAGCCACATCACTATACTGTGCAAATATACTTAAGTCTTCCAAGAGAAAGGAGTCGGGCACCTGAAGTGACCTGTGCATACATCCTCAACTCTACCAGGTATGAATTACTTCTACAAGGCAACTGTATTAAAATTGAATTGAAAAGAAACATGTGAATACCTTTGTTTTGTGATGCGAACCAGCTCAATGGTAGCCATTGAAAGCGGCAGCAATCAGGGGACCCTGCAGGAAGCAGAGGGGCAGAGTGCATTAAACATTCACAGTCATCATTTAAAGCTCAGCAAAGAACCATCATATAGTATGTGTGAGTGTGTGTCACACTGCAGAAGTAGGAGTCAAAATCTCTCCCTTCAATGAAAGATTGATGTGTCAGTGGTTTCTTTTATGTGACAAGTCTGAACTCACGGTAGTATTTATTAATAGAGTATTTTCAAATGAACTTTTTTTGATGTGGAAAGTAAATTAAAAGCAAGGTCTATTAACAATAAAGGATGATTTTTTTCATTTTTCATTAAAAACATGTCAAAAAGTCTTCCCAAAGGTGACTCTATCACAACTCATCAATTACCAGTCTAAAGTCTATGACCAGAATAAGACCTTCTTTCACAGATTCCAGGTAGACTACCATGCTGTTTTTATGGCAAGTAAAAGCACTTTGATAGGAAATTAAAAGGCAAGGCAGCTTCTTTTTGTACTTGCGCTATTCAATAATCCAATGGTACATTATGCAGGGACACGGAGGCTAATTTCCAGTTATTGATAAGTCATCAATCTCTGCATTTAAAGGGTGAGATTAGAGTCACACTTCTGCTTAAAACAGTGCTTCATTAATTTAGTTTCAGATAGCAGACCACTCACGTAGTCAGTCATTTGAAATTCAAAAGAGGCCAAAATAGCAAAATCAATACAGGTTCTTTTTCAAAAGGATCCCGGAGTCCAGTGTGGTCTGCTATCTCGGAATATAAAATACTGATCAGTAAAGCCCAGATTAATGGAGGATCACTGCAGTTAATGATGATCACTTGCAACAAACTTCCCAACCATTACAATATCCAATAATAAACCTTACTTTGATTAAGACCATCGTCAACATGCAACATACCCCTTACACTGATTGAATATTATCAACATGCATAATTTATCGTTTAATAACTCCCCATGTGTATATAACAAGTTTGCTTGGCAATAATTATACAATTATGGCAGCCATGGCATTTAGACCATGGAAGGAGAGGCCTCAAGCTCAACTGGGAGAGGATGGAGTGTTGTTTTACATGACACAAGTTAATTAAACAAAAGTACTGTCATCTCTCAATGCCATAAATTATGGAGCAGTAAAACATGGGTTTTTTGAAAAGGGCCTTATCAAAAGGGAATTAAAATCAATACTTCACTTGTACTTATGCAAAGTGTTTGACAATCAATTTTTCTAGTGCAAAACAATCAAGTAAGCAATTGGATATTTATATATATGCAAAAACTCCCAATTTCCCATCTTTTCCAAATAAATATTGCAAACATATTCAAACCTTGGGATTGACTTATTACTTAACGGTGCAAAAATTTGAAACCATAAGAAACCCCACTTCCCTGTTAGTGCTCCCAATACTGTCTTAAAAGAACATAAATAATAATAAGAAATGATGATACAAAAAGATTAGTATCTCACAACACTAATAAAAGTGGTTCAATATCTACATTTAAGGCAGGATAAATATGTTTCAAATGGTTTCAATTTTAAGCACATCAAAAAGAAGTTTCAATTGTCAAGTTTCCATTGTAACAAACATCTTGACCAATCAAGTCAGACCTATGGACCAAGCAAACTACTCAGCCAAAAGGTCTTATAGTACTGCTTTGCTTGCCATGGAATCTTGATAACAAAAAACTAGCTAATAACACAAGCATAAAACATCCAAGCACTATAAGTACATGAAAACATGTTCAAAGATCACCCAAAGAACACTGCCTTCTAGTACATACTCTGCTTACAGCAAGATTAGGTGCGAATCCTGTCGGCTGCGGGCTGGCTGCTGGTACGTAACTCAGACTGTCATTGGAGTTGTAGGTCATGTCGATAGGGCCGGGACTGTTGGCTGGAGGGAATCCGCGATTGTTAGCAGGTGAGGTAGGTGGTCCATATCCCTGTGGGAAGTTGTTCAGCATTGCTGCTAACCAAAGAAATACATGACAGTTGAATTATGTGTTACAAACGATTCATGTAAACTTAAAACATGTTCACGAAAACAATTTTTGTGACTGTGAATTTCTTTGTTGTTGTTGTTATTACTATTACTATTTAGTATGCTTGCAGTAGCAATGAATTTCAGCTCTGAACACACCGGGAACATTTAACAGTTCAGTTAATCACCTGTACATGATACAACCAAACATGCTCAACTGTTAGTTAGTGGTGCCTGTGAGATTCTCGTCCAGATTAGTTTCAACTCCAAGCAAATTGCAAACAAATCCAAGCAACAAAAATACTAGTAGTATATGGTATGGTGTAATGTATATTATAGTGGCATATGTATATATATATATATAGCCACAGAATTTGAAATGTTGGTCATATATGTAAACATATATTTACACCCCTGATGTGAGAGCAGTTTGATCAGTGTACCTGTTTGTTTGAGCCCCATGGCACCATAGTAAGTACCTGCAGTGCGCTGTTGTGTAAAATGATCCCTGTGCATGGGAGAACTAGTTATTGGCATGGGTGAGGGCTCACTGCGCTGTACAGCAGTGCCGGCCAACTGGTGACTGCCTGGGTTCGGACTGTATTCAGCATAGTAAGCAGCGGCTGCAGCCGCCGCGGCAGCCTGCCTGTCTGTTGCTGCTGTCGCTGCATTGACAGGAGCTGGGACAAATGTGTAACCAGGGAAGCCAGGAGAAGCTGGAAGGAAGGCAGCATGCTGGTCACCATGGCAATACAAAGCACCAAACTCCAAACTTGGTAAGGGCCCCTTACAACAAGGTCAAATGGGCCTTTCAGAACATGGCGTTTTTGCTTAATATTAATACCTTTTTTCTTAAATAAGATGTCGCCTAAGTGCCAACATTTCAAGGCTTCCCTGGGAGATCACTTGATCTTTATTCACACACTGCACACTGAAGGTACTTCCAGGAGTTTTTCTCCCCCACTCACCCACCCAACCCAACCCTAGGATTCCTCACAATTCAGTGAAAAATCTGGCTGTTATTAAATATCACACCAACAAAACTTTTAAAAAGACCTGATGAAGAATTTGGTTAAAAGAATAAAAACCACATGCAAGTAAATATCTACTCCAAATCAAGCACTAATTTCTACAAGCCAATTTGTAAAAGACGTGTGCGGTGCAGAATAGGAAGACCAAGTCATGCAACCATGACTAAGACTTGAAACATTGGTCAATAACCTTGTGCTCATTATTAACAAGCAGAGTTCAATCCTTTTGTTGCTTTATCTCAAGTATTTAAGGGTTAAAAGTGGGCTGAATGTTATACATTTACACCATCAATATATCATGCAAACATCTACATGGTAAAACAATGGTTCCAGATCATCTACCAATGACAACGTCGTCATTAATTCAAAAGCAGGTTCTTTTCTAAAAATGAAACAATTTGGACACGGACTCAAGTAAGCAGCTCATATGTCTATTGTTATAATACTAAAAGAATTTGGACACTGACTAAAGCAGGTGGAAGTCCCAATTTAGTACTCACAAAGACCTGGTGGTCTTCTCCCCCTGGGAAGCCATAGAATACAAGTACGCCCACAGGAACATTTAATAAATCAATCAATTTAAAAGAGAAAAGTTTGGAAGGTTACCAAATAAAGATAATATTCCTCATAAGAAGTAACAAGTATATTGTTTAACTAAACATTGTGTAATCCAACTCAGGAAACTGCACCCATTTCCAACATTAAGATTTTTAAACAAACAATTAAACAAACATATGGACAAACAAACAAACAGATATACATTCAAACAAAGTTAACTAAAAATTGAACCAACAATGAGACTGTGTCCATGCAGTGTCCCCTAATCCCCCTGTCCATGAGCACTGGTTATATTGGTTTGTTAATCAAGCACCTGTAGACTAGGAGGTCACTACACCAAACTAAGCATAGCAGTGAGGGAATCCACACAAGGCTCCGAACTAGCTTCCACACAACACAACACTTTCAAGTGAAGACAAGTAAGTTTGGAGTAATAATGATAATGATGATGGTAAAGAAATGGCACTGTACAAAAGAATTTGTTTTAATCAATGATGTAGAACAAAAATATGATTTTTTAAAAACATTTTTACATATGAAAGGCGGGCTAACATATAATAAACATCAACCACTGAGTACAGAGTGAGACTTTGTTAGTTATATATAAAGAGACACAGCAAGTCACCCAAAAGTGTGCGTTGTGCGGGTGCAGCAATCTTCAGTAGGCCATATCCTACACAATAATAATAACAGTATCAAAAAGTCCACTCAAAAAAACACAGCTATAACTGTGGAAGCTAGATAGGGAGTAAAATTACAACACTGGACCCAGCTTGAGCAAAGGTCTTACCAGTTGCTCCACCATAACCAATGTATCCGCCTCGACCGCGACCTCTGCCACGGCTTGCACCAAATGCGGCACCAATGCCTACAGCAGATAGAATGCTGCCTTTATTGTACTGGCCATCCTCAAGTTAATATACTTTAAGGCATGTACACAATGTGTATGCTGGTCACCATCAACTGCTATGCATAGTTCAGTAGTAGTAGTAGGTATTCAAAGCAATTTCCATATTGATATGTAGGTAGAGGAAATGAAAGCATGATCAGAATAGAATTGATCTACGAATCTGGCACATGCTTTTA
This sequence comes from Lingula anatina, assembly GCF_001039355.2. The sequence continues at coordinate 54,713 of NW_019775900.1, read as the reverse complement.
TTTCACCGTGTAAGATTACTAAAGCCAACAAGAAAAGCAACTCAAACACCTCTTGCTTTAGAACCATAATAAAAATAATCATTTCCTATTTTTCAGATATTGCTTATTTTCACCACTTAGTCATTGTAAGTTTCATTTTGTGATAATAAAGTAGCTCCCACTGGTTGCTAAGAAACCAAGTCACACTACTGAAAAAAAAAGTCTGAAGTGCTCAGGGAAACCTGCCACTTCTAATAACCTAAATACTCTATAGAGCAGAATAGAAATTTTTCATCCAGTAAGTTAATGCTGAGGCAGTTTTTCTTATCATTTGAACTTGAGCTCTGTACATTAGAGACCAGAATACTCTGAAATCAACAGTTCCCAGATGCACAGGGTGGTCCAAATGTCCCAGACCAACTTCCATAAATGTACGATTAACATTTTCCAGAAACTTTGGACTGCCCCACAGTTCACCTATGGTCAAAAGATCAGCTAAGGAATAAAGTTACCCACACAACATATTATCCAGGGTTCAAAAGAAGGTGGCTTGTTTCAATTTCTGTTTTCTGGTTTAAAAAAATCTGATCAGCTGATTTGAAAGTACGTAAAAATAATATGCTAACTTCTTTGCTGCCCCAAGTGAGTTATTCAGTGTTCCTCTAGCTGGTCACTGTGATAACAAAGAGCTTATACCTGTCATGTACCACAAAATGAACTGTAATGTTTTCCTGATACACACAGAGACATGTGGGTTACATGTGTGGTGTACCAGGCTCGGCACCATGACAACGCTTACCTGCTGTTGGAAGAAAATAGCCTGGTCCATAGGCTGGGAGACCAGCACGTCCATATGCTGCTGCGTAGGTAGGGAACCCAGGGAAGTAACCTTGAAAATCAGGGTACAGAAATTCCATTAACTTTTTAAAAAGAGGTTAATAAACTATTAACTGTGACTCTGAATATGTATATATCACAATACAAAAATACTACTTTTTAATTGACATGGATGGTATAACAACACATGCATTATGTGTGAAAGCAAGGAGAGTTTGATATGGATTTTAACAATACTATTAAACATCTGTTGGGTTAATCAACAATATGTGGTTATAAACAGCAAAGTGACAGACAAGCAAAAAATATAGGCATATAAATACACAGTAGAAAAAGACAGTACATGCATGTTGATCAGAATAACAATGAAGATGTCATATTTCCTTCAGCTGCTCTTAACCTGGTGAATTATTAAATAACAGTCTTCGGGAAATATGTTATCTTTGTATAAATCACTGCAGTGAGCAACCCTGTGGCAAGGTGTCCCCGCATGCCTCTCCAGTGCTAGGTTACCAAAGCAAGGCACAGGCCAACAATATACACAGGTTATACATTTTATTGCATTTTTAATATTATACGTGTGATAACTCTTCACATTTTCTCATGAAGCAAAAGATGTAATATTAACATTGAGATGGGTTGTTAAAAAGTTTGAATAGAATCCTCGTTTAGAAATATATTTCGAAAAAGGAATTGATACTGCTTTTGAAGTCCAAATGAGAGTTAATCACTTCAAAACAAACTTGATATAAAATTAATCCTTTAGATGTATTATGTGGGACGCTCTTGCCAACATGGGTATGCTTTTATCACCAGCTAGCTAGTAAATAATTACTTCCAACAAAAATGATGTGGAAAACTACATACTTGCAAGTGCTTCGGATGGATTCATAGGTAAGAGCTCAAGACCCGTTTTTTGCAGGTGCATTGCAATTTCTATAAAAAGAAAGAAATTTGTTTGAAGGCATTTTTTTATAACTTTGATCCTTGCAAGTCTCCACATTCTCCATGCAACAGGAATCCATTCTCCATCTGCTCAAATAGAGGCTGACATCTGCTCCAATTCCAAACAGAGGCTAACATCTGCTTAGTGACTGCATCAGCCTCTGACAGGGGTGTAGGGAGGGGATTTTTTTTTTTTTTTGTTTTAAACACAAATCAATGATGTTAGAAATAAAATTCCATCTACTTTACTAACATGAATATACTTATGACTCAAAGCGAAAATGACTGGAAAATAACAAGGGTTTTTTTAATTGGTTATTATGAATCAACTCACAACTGAAACAGGACAAAATCTTCAAACATACTTCAGGCCTTGTAATGCAAAGAAATGACCATGAATAAGGCCCTTTTGAGGAACATCTGCAATCTTGGCTCTATGTTTTTCAGGAAAATTTTTCAATAACTTGATCTTTTTTTTTCTTTTTCCTTTTGGTTGAGGTAAGAAAGAAATAGAATTCGAAATAAGAAAGAAATAGGGCAATTCTTTGTCGAGTGAAAATGAGACTTATGCTCCAATAACTGCTTCTTTCAAAGTACCAATATTCCGTAACCAATACAAAAAGTCTACACACTACAGTACAGAGTAGAATTCTTGCAGATGCTTTCTAAGATTACAAAACAAATCCCGCTTTTAAATTTCTACCTGCTAAACTCATGGGTCTGTTAGGTTTACGTTAAATTTATAACTGCTACTTCTGCTTGCAGCAAACATCAAACCTTCAAACATAAGAGACAATACATATGTCCTACTGCCCCTGTAGTGTTAGAATGAACTTTTCTATACATGTGAGGGGCCACAATGTTTCTAATCATTTAGTAGCACATCTGTTTTAGTCAATTAACTGGAACAAAGCAGAAGAAAAAGCCCACAGTTTATTAAACAAGAAAGTTAAGTGGCAACAACCACACACCGCCAGTAAATAAATACAACTGTATATATGTATATATATATACCGATGCAATGGCCTGCAGTCAATACACACAAATGGGGCAAAGTTTGAAGGTGTGGTATTTGGTGCAATGGGCCACACAACAAAGCAAGAAATAATGAAAGGAGGCACGTCTATGTAAGCTTACGCTTACCGTAACCACCATGAACCAAACCCCTACCTCTGGTCAGATTTGTCGGGTTCATCACTTCTTTTGGCTGTGCTTTCTTGCATTCCACCTGAAAAGTAAACAATCTTTCACTTAATTTATTCACAAAACCTCAAACAGGAAACTGTAAAATAAGCAAGGTAAGATGAACACCTATCTTCCACATATCACCATGATGCAAAAATCATGTAGGCCGTCTGAAACACCTTCCATGCTTATAAACAACATTCTTGGGCATTTGTGGGGTATTTTTAGTGTTTACTCTCAACCCCTGCTGAAAAATTTTATATGATTAAGGATCTCTTTTGCAGAGATAAATATTTATGTTTCTGGTTATCAATTAGCCGTGACTTCACTATAGGTGGCAGCACGCTAGTCTCCAGTGGCATAAGTTGATAAGCCGAAGAGTTATCTTTTCATCATTTTTCACTGCCTCTCTGTCATTTACCAGGACATAAAGATGTTCAGAGTCTAGAATATTTTATCTTGGTTAGAAACAGGACGATTATAATGGCATGTTGCCTTACAGGCTGTTATTATCAAAGGAGTTGTCTGGTCTAACTTCAACCATGTGGAACAGTTCACATGTTGGGAATGTTCTCAAGAAGTTTTAAGCTTTCTTCTGCCAACATGCCAACAAACAAGCCAAAAATGATCTGCAAAGCTGTCAATTAGGAAAGAGTTATTTTCAAATGTACCAATTATGCTTCACAGTCGTACAATTTTCTCCCTAAATCAATGATCAATACTAAGTAGCTTATGGCTACATATTGGTAACTGGCAACATAAAGTCTTTTAATTATGCTGACAAACTGGATAAAGCTGTGTGTATCTCACAACCAGTTTATTACAGTTTACGTAAGGGTCCAATTCATTGAGAACTTGGTAAGGTTTGCCAAATAATGTCTGACATTGTTAGTAACCATTGATTTTTATTCGTGAGAATGAACAGCATCAAGCGAGCCTGCAATAACACAATCAAATTCTGATAATGATGTTAGTGACATGGGTCCGCTTCTCAATCAAGAAACAATAGTCAATGAGAATACCATGTGTCTTTTCTATTCAAATAACTTCTGTGAACTAGAGGAAAAATTTCACATGCTCCTCAATTCAAATAATGGCAAACTGTACTCAACTGTACATCTAGTTACCTTAATAAAACTATTTATGTACTTCTTACAAGCTGTAAATAAACTTTAAGAATACCCACTGAGTCACAATGGAACAATACATCTAGGCCAACAACTTCATGCAATGAAAGCTCATAAATTATGAACCTGACAGTTATGGCTCTATTTATTCTTTTACAATAGTTTGGTGCTTTAGGTTAAATACAAACACAATTAATGTCAAGAATTTAAGAACCTTGCGTATTACACCAATTTCCCTCCCATCAAACCCAGACCCCTAGCATGCTTCAGCCAGGGTGGAGGAGATTATAATTTCATATTCAGCTCATTTCTAATGGCCAATGTCAAAACCAATATTATTTTATGGATGCATGAACCTAATGAGGATTACTTATTTTGGGAAAATTAAAGTCAATCTCACTTCATTAGCAGCAAGTCAGCATGATGAGTGCAAGCCAGCGCAATGCACAGCTGGTGTCTACCTGAACTTTTCACAAGACTTTACCAAACATGGCAGCACACGTCAAGACACATCTTAATGCTTACATTACTTGCTACCTACAGAGTAAATATTCCCACTTCCCCAATTCCAGCCCATCTAAAAGGGCACTGCACTGCTTGTTAGCAAAGTACCTTATTTTCTCTTGATTTACATTTCACTCTGATGTCTCTGTTAATTACCAATCTCAGACAGGGGGGAAGAGTTGAATTCACAGACGGCTCTCAGGGTCAGTAAGATGGTCAACTCGATTCCCATGGACAATCACATGCAGCATGCTATGCCAAAAAGATTTGACAGAGCCATCTTAATCTATTATCTAAATTCCAATATATTTCCCTGCTCTTCATGCAGTGTGCCCACGTGGCATGTTCCTCTCTAACAAGCCTTTGATTAATGGGGAGTTCTTATAAAGTGAGGAGGAATTACAGTACACAATGGTTCAATGAAAAATAAAAGTAACATTCTCATTATTTCACCTACCTGCATTTCTAAGTTTTGTGGGCAGGAATTACATACGTACCATTTTGTTATTTATTTCGTGGAAGTGAATTTCACAGATCTTGTCCACAACATCTTCCATCTCAAACGTAACAAATGCAAAACCTGAAAAAGGGGAAAAAAACATTTAAATATACCAACCATATAAAACAAATTATTATTGTAATAAATTCCATGCAATAAAAAAAAAGATATGAAAGAGCTAAAAATAATGGAAAAAGATGTTGATCAAACTATTACCTTGTCAAAATATTGTTTTGAAATCACTATAGTTTTATTTGGAAACCACATACCACAGCTGTTAGTAACCAACATGAATTAAGAAATTTAAGATGAGAAGAAAAAGTACTATAATTGTTATCTACCAGTTAAAACAATGCATGGCATGGCTTTCTTTCACAAAGATCAACAGGCAGACAAATGTGCTGTCAAGGAATGGGAGATCTTACTACATAAAAGCTGTCAGATTGCGTGCTTGCGGTTCAAAATACTTGTATAATTGACGCATGATATATGCTGCCCTTAATGACCTCTATTGCATCATGGAATAGAAATAATGATTTTCCAATTTCCATGCAGTTTACTGAAAATTACAGCTTCAACGACAAGAATATTAAGCAGGAGATCACCTGCAGATGGAAAACTTTATGTTATTTACTTGAAGCAAATGACCTGTGTTAAAATAGTAGATGGCCTGCTCAATTTCAAATGGCAACGAACATACAAAAAATGCACTTTAAACCTAAATTCCAGCACCAACTAATGCCAACCAGACTGCTTGAGAGACTGTTGCCATAGGTACAGCAATTGTTTATGGCTTTGGAAAAACAAATACAGCATTTCAGACCAGCCCTGACGGAAAAAATCCCAGATACTGCTGACCCCATCAACTCTTAAATGCATGCACACTGCACTGCATTGCAAGATGGACATGTTAAAAGTAAATTTCATTTTGGTTTCTAGAAGGGAGATTTATTTTTGTTTAAATTGGATGTATTATGGCAAAACTATAAGTGAATATGACACCTGACATCTGGTTGGCAAATCAAAGTAATTTCTCTCCAGATAAAGTACCACAGAGCAGTATATTCAAGCCATATGGTTCCCCCTCTCCCTAAACATGGCTGCATATGTTTCAGTAACTAGAAACAAACAGACTGCAATGGTCAGCAGACGCGCAATGATGTACTAATAATGTCACTTGATGGCCTCAAGGTTTCGATTTCCTTTCATCTACTTCTGCATCATGCACAAATTTTCAAGGCAGATTGAAGCTGTTAAATCTCATGTAATAACTTCTACCAGACACTTTGAGAGTGTTCATTTCCATTTTTAATGCCAAATTCCCAACAAAAAAGGGCATTAACAGCGAAGATGGAGCATGTTATCTAAGAATTTTTTAACATGAAAATTTTTATCCTTTTCCCCACCCCCACACACTGCAATTTTTTAACATGAAAATTTTTATCCTTTTCCCCACCCCCACACACTGCATTGTCACGCTTGGCGTATCCCCCCTCCCTTAAAACAGAGGAGCTTCCACATACAGAAGACCACATTCCAGATAAAATGTGACTCTTATGAAGATGTAATCTAGCCTACTTGTAATCTCTTTCCCATCACAAAATGACTGGGTAGCTTCAGTAATAGTGTGGGCCTGTAATTATATTGTTGTCCCCTATACTTCTGTCATCCACTACTACTGTAGAGATAAAAACACCAGTAACAGGATACACAACACGCAACCCCTCTATTAACTTGGGTTCATGCTCAGCTACAGTAGTGCACAAGGCCTGGGACAAAAGCAAGTGGAAATATGTGTAAATACTTCCACCTAGACCAGGACAGAAAATGGAGGCTGAAAGTCATCCGACAGCCAAAGTTAATATAACTTTCAACTTTTACCTGTTAATGACACTAGAAAATTAAATTTTTGATGGAAAAGTAATCAAGCACATAATCTCATAGTATCAGTGGGACAGGCCATGATTTATTGCTCCTTTCTCACCTATCAGTCAGTGCCATCTAGAGACAAGATTTATGTGGACATCGCCTCACTCTACACAGAGATGGAATTAAGCAGATATTAGATGGGAATAATACCGATCATCTACATCAATTTCCATCGTTTCTAAACCAAAAAAAAAGTCAGGATTGGATTCTGCAAACCGCTTGCAATATGACAACTCTAATCCCATTAGGTAGCTTAATTGGAGTCGTATTTAATAACCACCTACTTCATTCAGTACCATTCTTAATGAGCACCCATATGGCAATTTAAACATGCAGGACATTGAAAAATGCTGCTTTAATAACAAAGCACATCTACTGAATAATACCCATACATCGTATCTGAAGAGAAATCAAACAAATGGTTTTATGACAGTCCCATGTCCATGTAATTTAGAACCTATATCTCACCAACAAGTCATGTATATCAAATCTAATAACTGTCGTACATCTTTGATATGATACTTAATTCATACCAATTCAGAACCATATCCACGCTGCTATCTATTCAAACAAAGTTTCATTTGACAGTTTCTGTCATATCATTTGGAATGCCCTTGTCGATTTACGCTTTCTCAAGCAACACAATATTGTTTCTCCTAATATAAAAAGAGAAATGCTGACTGACAGATGGATAGGCTTCTTGAGTAGGCAGAGTGTACAAGCCTGGATAAGTACTACTAGTAAAGGAGGGAGAAACACCTTTATTGCCAAAGGGAAAACCAATCAATACCGTGCAATTTTCCTTTAATTCATCAAGACCTGTTAGAGAAAAACAATGGACATGGATTGGTAACCCACAAACCAGGGTGCTATTTAAACCCCCAGTGGTTGATAGGAATATCTTATCTATAAATAAGAAGTTGCCTTTACCACGCTCAATTAACCATTAACATAATTAATGTGATTCATTTTCTTCAGTTCTGCACTCAGTATCAGTAACTCCTACTCATATAAACTGTCCACGAAGTAGAATGGAGTAAATCAGCACAAAAATACATACTGTCACAGTCCTGTCATTAATTTTTGTATAGATTCTCTGCTGGGTTATTTTGAATACCATTATTTGGACAAATGTTGGGGATCAATACCATTGTAAGGTACTTCCTCTCATGAACAACATGTTAAACACCAATGTCCTCAGCAAATAGCAACCTGGTTAGGTGCTTATGTCATAAGTCTATATCAAATACCCACTGGCTATCTCAGCTGGCCAAGATAACACACACCTTAATACTGGCCAATTTATCTATCTATCTCTATTTATACATATGCCTTTATAACTGTCCCTTCCTCATGGCATTTATATAAGGCAAGCTATGTTACTTCAGTCACGTTTAATTTCCTACCGCACAAAGGGGAGTTAGCACATCATTATTGGGAACAGGAGATTAAAACTACCATTATTTATCAAATTATATTTCCACCACAGGAGGACCACAGCAAACTGTGCAGTTAGTTCACTCGTGGTGTGCGTGCTAATCCCAGGCTTTAATATAGAGCCCCCTGCCAAAACATGAAGGAATATTAGGCAATATTCTTCTCCATTGTTTGGCTACCACAATTCTGTGTTAGATAACGGTGAACCACTTTTCAAACACAACACTATATGGCACCATACAACAATGGTAGAGCTGCGCCATGCTGGACCCACCCACAATGGCTGCTCATAAGCCAAATGTTTTTTTTGGCAGCATGAAATTTAATGTATGCAATCAGCTTTTCCTCCTATTTTGACTTTCAAATAAAAGAGAATGCTATGAATAGAATCTAGTTAAATTTTTGAAGTTGGTTTTTGTATAAAGTTCAAAGCGAAAGTCACGCCAGCATTGTGTGTCAGTTTCAAAAGGCATAAGAAAGTGAATGGCTCCTATAAGCTGAGACCCTGGGTTAGTGAAACATAATACATTTTATCCTTAAATTGCAAATTTAAAGTAGTCAGAATAAAGAGAAAACAAGATTTCAATGAAAACAGCACACAACTATGAAATGACCTTTACATTTCACACGCTTCATATTTCAATCGAAATTCTGGCTACATACACATAGATTGTCCAAGTCTATTTATTCAGAAAATGCCCTTGGTACATAAAACTGAGTCAAATTATACTCATGTTTTGTTAAAGCTTCTGACCTAGTATGTAACATGGGAAATAACTGGTTCTTTGTCCCCTTGGCCACGGGTATTTGAACACGCTGTGTACCTTATACACAACCAAATTCCTGCCTTCAATGACATCTTTTCTGTGCAGAATCACAGAATCCAAAACAAGCCTTTTCCAATGGTTTACTTTTCACGACTTCTAAACATTTCAGGAGTCAAGTAGTTAGTTTAGGATCAATAGTAATAATGCCAAATGAATATTTTCTTTGCTTTATATATTACTTCTGTCAGACAGAAGTAAACCACTTTTTGCTACTTTAATATGTCAGTCTGCTTTATTAAAAATTCTACCACCTAAAAAGTCTTCTTTAACAAACTACGTTTTTAAGTCTGCATTTCACAACTACCATTTTTTTCTGTCTGTTGTTAGGAAATGTTATTTATCAAAATACAAATCTTTCTCATTAAAATGTTATTATGTATCAGAGAACACATCTTTTTTGGTGTAAAGTGTCATATATCTGATGATGGATTCCCTTGGCTGAACTGTTATTTATATTATGTGCTCTAGGACGATAGACTGAATCTGAACTTTCTGGCAGAATTAGTTGACAACTTTCTGTCTTCAGCACAGTTCAAAAAGGACTTTCTGTCTTCAGTGCAGTTCATCTCTCTTCAGTACAGTTCAAAGGGAACTTTCTGTCTACACTACAGTGCAAAAAGGACTTTCTGTCTACAGTACAGTTTGAAATGTAAGAGAGATCTACCTGTTTTTCACCATCACTCAATTGTTCTCAACTGGGTCTTCAATCATTTCTGATTGATCAGCCATTGCAACGATTCTATTGCAAGGGTTGCCATTTGTTTCCTTAATTTGCACTGAAGAATTTGGCAAATCACTGCATCAGCCTTCATTGATCAATGAAACTAATGACCCAGAGTCCATTTAGTTCTCAATTGGGGCTACTAGTGAAGGGGCCTGCTGTTTGATTGAATTAAGAACCACTTTCTCATTTCCATCTCATCCACCAACACATTTTTCATCACTTTTGCTCATTGTCTGTGGGTTTGCTACTTCATCCTCCTCAAGCTGATCCAGTTAGCTTTAATTTGTGACAGGCTATTCAAATGACCTACCCTGGGAGCCTATACTAAATCCATGTGATATTCAGAATCTGCAGAGCAATCCTAAAATACCACCTTCCATAATGACCCTAGAGATGGGAATTGTCTGAAATGTGAGACTGATTCCTAACATGATAATTCATAGATTTTTTACAGTTCACCTTCAAAACTGCCAGAAAATTGCAAAGTTAATTTTCGACTGTCCTTCTCATAGGACATTTGATCAATGATTTGCAATAATTGAAGCTGCATCAACAGAACAAAAGCTACACATTTATTCATACAACCAATTTAATTATCTCATTTCCAATGCTGCAATTCCTACAGAGACCCCTTCAGACATGAACTTGGATTATATAAAGGATAAAGCACCAGAAACTGGGCAGGAATACTGCACTTCCATGCATAAGCAGGCTCTGTGTAGTTCACAAGCTGCATCACAGATATTTTTAAAATACGGCAATGGTTTGATTAAGTCTTTTTTCTTTATGACTACAATAGAAGCATGAAGAAAGATGAAATTAAATATTGGTGGGCTCTTACATCAGCACAAATGCCTCATTCAAAAATTACTGCTTTGACGTGGATATTTTTTTCTTACTAAGCTGAATCATCCACCAAATTTCTCAAAACAGACTGCCTAATTTAATTGAGCAGTTTTATGTTATGGCCTGCAGTCAAAGCACAGGCAGATGTTCATTCAAAAAGATCCAATTACAGAGGAAGTTGTAGACGGGAGAGAGAGAGAACACCTTTGTCCCAGTCAGAGACCCCTGTGTTCACAGAAGGGAGGGAAAAAAATGCGGATTTTAATCAGAATAGCTCTACATTAAAACCCCCAAAGACCCCTTTTATACTGCTACTCAGCTGAAAGTCTATCAATGACTATCAAAGACGAACCTTATGAATCATTAATCTGGACAATAAGCTACGTTAGAATACCAGGTTAAACAGGTCAATTCAACTGACCTTGTCAACCTGCCATTGAAGGAATATACAAGACCTTTAAAGGAGTTATCATATAAACCCCATTCACACGAGACACTTTCAATCGCGATTAGTGCCAAATCGCGATTCTATCGATGTAAAGCTTCTAGTGTGAACGCAGTAGAGACGCCAAATCGCGATTCAAATTAATCCTACTCGAGAGGTGGATTCTATCGATGTAAACTTAAATCGCGATATAAAATTTCTAGTGAGAACGGGATCGATGTTAACACCGGAAGTTGAGGACTTAAGGCGCGTGCATAGTTTCTATCGAAAGTACAATACAATACAATACAATAAATTTTATTTCATGTCGGGTATAAATTGAAACGAAACATTAGCTAAATACAGCTATTCGCCGACTGGAAAGTGAAAGAAAACAAACTGTCCACGCAATTTCAAGTTTCTTCGCAGTCAGCAAAATGGCCAAGAGGAAGTATGGTCTGAAAACTCAGTGGCAGCATAAACAAATATTTGGGCCGATGAGAATATTAAACAGAAAATAACACCGTACACACCGAAAGCATGGTCTTGAAAGCAGCTACTGCGCATGATCAACAGGATATACCGTGACTCCCCTAGCGAGCACAGTTGCAATTACCAGATCTAGCAAGGTAAATCGCGATTTCGTTTTTACATGTGTGAACGCAAAAAAGTGAATTTAGCTAAGCGCGTTAGAATCGCGATTCCCTAAATCTCGATTAACCATGTACGTGTGAATGGGGCTATAATATAGTTAAGGTCCTGCAAGGGTATGCCGATGACATTTCTCATGACTTAGCCAAGGCAAAGCCGTACGCAGCATGCTCTTTAAAAAGATTGGTGAAGGGAAGAGTTAACACATTCCAAGATTAATGTGAAACAATGCACAATTAATTCAGCTAGCTGACAGTAAGCAGGTGGACTGTGACTACCTCTCACTCTGCTACCTGGTTACATTGCTATCAACACCAGACCCATCCCTTCTTGGTGAGCAAATGAAATAGGATAATAATATTGAGACTTTAGAACTGTGGTCAGTAAATAGACACCGATGGGGAAAATTTGAATACAGTCAATAGTTGGATGAACTGCTGCCTAAGAGAGTTCAGTCTCAGAGCTTTTTTTTTTCAAAATAGTTTTTGTTCTTATCTATTTGATATTCATAGGGTGGTCATCCCTGATGATGAGAGGGTAAATAGGAATAGAATTTTATTCAGTTTGTGATTGATGCGTTCACTGATTAGAAGAGCTTCAAGGGAAAATAATCATGTGATATTATAGTCTAATTAATACAGTTTTTCCTTTGAGAATCTTCTATTCTGCCCCAGTGCCTCAGCAAGCCCTTGGAATTAATGCTATTAATTTGATATCAGATTTGGTTTCCAAAAGGTCAGCAACCTGGGATTGTTTTCTGGAAATAACAAAGGTACCTCCTTGCTGAGGCTCTCTCTATGATTGATGACTTTCCAATGCAACAGATTAGACTTTAAGTTACCTAGGGAGAAATAAGTTCTTTTAAGCTAGCCTGGTTGATCTGGAGACCAAAGCAAACAAATCTCATTAAAGTTTCTAAGTTTATGTGAGAGTCACACTAAATAAAAGACTTTATTTTAAGTACACATGCAACAACAGGGGGGGAACCATTTTCAAATAACTTCATATTAACAAAGCAGACATAAAAAAAAGAAAAAAATATTAACAGTGGTATAATTGGTTCCTACACTTAATAGATATTAATCAAAAGCATTTCATTTATAATCCTCACTAACAGCCCCATTAAATGGTAAGAGCACCACAACCCTCTTGCTGAGATAATGGCTGGGACATTTCTCAGCACCAACAGCCTTCCCCAGAAGTGATAATAGTCAGGGGCATTTCTCAATTAGCCGTCTATGTGACATTAATATCTTTGATTTCCCTTGGTGAACATTACTGACAATAAATTCCTCAGCTGTGAATTTATACATTTCCATTAGAATTTCTATTATCCAACCAAGCTTCTCTTGTGTAGGAGTATTTCTACTTTTCTATCTGTATAGTACTGGTTTCGGAGCTAGCTCTCCACAAATCTGTGACTTATCAGTGTGGTGGGCATGCTGTGAAAAGCTCTCTATTGGAGAGTGAGTGGAAAAGCAAGAATGGTGTTATTCAACTCCTGGCCCAGGGCAACCTGTGTTTTTCTGGTTTGCTTGACAATGCCAATTCAATTAAAATCCTAAAAATCCCAGCTGAACAACTGGTAAAAGAGTCAGCCAGTGCCTTGTTTTGGCATTCCTACACACCCTCCAAGTCATCTTGCATAACAAAACTTGCTCGTTATATAAACAGTAGTCAAAATACAACTGACTACTGAGACCAAGCAGACAGCATAGCAAAACATTGCTGGCATCTTATGGATTTCGATTTAGCAAGCCATCCAGTCTACCAACAGCCCCCCTTTCCCACAACCTAAGAAAGATGATTATTTCCACCATTAAACTTCAACACAACACAAACTACAAAACTGTATTCTTCCCATAGCTATTTATATCATAATTAAGAGGATTTCTGGCAACTTGCATCAAATTCAACACATGTCCTATAAATAATATCTGAGGATGTTACTTACCTCTATGTCTCTGTGTGTTCTTGTCAAACATCAGCTGGCACTCATCCACCTGCAAGTGAAACGGAACACCAGGTTAAAACAGTGGTGACATGTTAAAACAGGACAAGACAATCCATGCTCAGAAGTGCTATGAATAGCATGACATTTACAGAGCCAAAACCCTTCCACCACACCGTATCTCTTTCCAATTATTCTTGTAAAACACACTTAACACTGAATATGATCCTTGTCGGTTTATGAATTCCAGCTTTTCAAGAGAGCAAAAACAAAACATAATAAGATCCAATACCAGCTTGTTCTTTAAAACAACTACTTTGAAAAGAAACTGATATGTTTGGTGCTTTTTATTTAACAAATAAGAAAAACAAAACAAAATGTGATACCCCCCAACACATCTTAATGTTTTTCCATTTAGCTGAGCCACTTTCAGTTATTTAATTCTGGGCGTTAACCTGGTAGCCAGCGTGATATCCGAACTACGTTGCAAGAGAACATATGTTGCATCAGACTGGAAGCAGAGTTTTGAGTAATGTCAGATCTAGCCAGAAAATGTCACCCTGCTGTAAAACAGAGAGAGAATTTACAGGTTGGGAGCTGACATTTTCTATTAATAAAATCTTTGTCCTTCTGATGTTTAAAATTGAATTGGCAGTGGTGGTCTTTAAAAAATATTTTTAAAGAGTGTTTTAATAAGAGCATGGCCCATTGAGTTTCAAAAGACTGACGTTACAATAATTTTTGTGTTTTCTTGGCTGTTCAATTGCACCTTGTTTACACGAATAAAATCAACATCTTTGTATTGTTTGCAGCCTTTGACACTCATAAAATACACTTCTCTCTCTGATAGATTTGGGCATTCATTCGTAGCAGTGATCAATACCCATAATGGGTGCCCCTAATAACTGAACTGTACTCCCCATGTCAATGAGCAGTGTGTGTGCAGTAAAATATACAAATATTGAGAACATAACATTCAATAGCAGCAATTATATTATGCTGCTTGGTCTGAAATTAATGACAGCCAAGGGAACTATTTATAACCACAATGTTCAGTGTAGCAAAGACTTTTCTAGGAGAATTTGCAGAGCGATGGGCAGTTTTCATCATAAACAACTACTAACTTCCCGTAACTGCTCACAAAGGTCATCATAAAAAAACCTTAAATACAGACACAGTTAAAGAGAAATCTTTTGATCTGCAGTAGATATTTAACACTATCTAAAGTCAGCCTGTTACCAAGTGATATATTTACGTGCTGTTTTTTACAGACTGATTTCATCTTTGTACATATGACCCTGGGACAAAATTAAAGGAAGTATAAATCCATGCAGTCTTTTGATCTTTACAAATATAATGTCAAGATCTCCTTCAACTTCTTTATTGCCTGGTACTCTACTAAGAATTTTACCCAAAGGACAGTTAATCAGAGTGCACCAAAGCCAATCGAAATTTTTAAGTTTCTGAAAAGAGCCAAGAGGTTTGCGTGGGGTTTGGGTTTTATGCTGGAAATGAGGCAGGAATCTGCCTTAGACCCGGAGTTCCTTAATCCCGACTGCAACTTGGCAACCAACATCAGGATAAGGCACACACTTCAGATCCTCATAAACCATAGTGTGATATGCTGGAATTGATTTCCAATATCAAGCCATGTGAAGACATACATGGCACTGGGATAGCTCAATTAGGGTACAGTACCAGAATTCAGCCTCGTATTTCTAACAATCTAAGCAGGTTACAATAACAGGCCTGGAAATTCAAACTACAAAATCAATTCTATTCACATTCAATGTCCATCCATCTTGGTAAAGTTGATTTAAGGATACTGCCAAATATCTTAAGTAAGGAAAAAATGAAAGCCTTCTGGGATGTTAAGTACATCAAGTTTCATAAAGGTCAGCCGTGTGTAAATGTTGTTTCTTTGATAAGAACTGAATTTAAGGCTGTAATATTTTATTGGATCCTTCCCCATCAATAACACCCAGCTAAACACCATGCCAAACCAACAAAACACAGATGATAATTACCAACAAATATCACGACTTGTAATACTTCAACAAAAGGTCTAATCTCAAGGTGTGATATCGGAGAGAGAAAATATTCAGGTATTCTTTCATCCTGGATTGTAAGGATTGTGGGGCCGCTACCCAGATAAGCTTATTTGCCTAAGAGTCATGCCGACATGCATACCTAAAGTACAACTTTCTGGATTCAGAAAAGATCTCATTTTCTCTCTCAAAGTGAAACAGATTTCTGAGTGAGATCTACATCATCAAACCATAGAGCTGAACCTTTGCCAAAAAGCAAACCTTTAATTCTGTGAAACAGATGGCTGAAAAGTTTGGCAGGAAGTTTGAAAGCAGCATAAATCAAGGAGCTGGTTTGATGTGTACTGCTGTATATACAAACCTCTCCCATGATAGCAATTCCAAAAGTGCACACTACTGATCATTGCCTGCACTAAATGTGGCCCAATTCACGGCAATATACTAGCTGTAAATGGCAATGAATAATTCATCTCTGACCACACTAGATCTTGACAGGATGGATGTTAATCGGCTTGTTGTATTGACCTCTAATGGAGCCTGATGTGCGGTTTGGTTGTTTATAAAAGGAGAACTACACCCAGATTTTGATAAAAAGATGTGTTAAACAGTCTCTCCGACTGGATCTCACCCTTAGGTGTGGAATTATGTTTCCCTTTCAGTTCTCATTTACTGAAGCAGTGTAAAGTACCATTGCTCTCCATGGTAAATCAATTTACAGCACTAAACTGTTGGTGTTCAAAGAACATTACACCAAGATTTGTGCATCATTCATGGAAATATAAGCTTCACACCCCAAGCCGTAACCCAAAGAGCACAGGTCGAAAAATTCACCTGGTGCATGCTCTCCACACAGTTATCACAAAAAGAATTCAACATTATTGATGCATTCAAAACTTGCTTCATTGAGAAAAAAAATCTCCTAGATAATTAATTGCCTGGGCCATGGTTTCACACTACTGCTGCCCCACGTCACACCCAGCTCTTCCTTTTCCCTCCCAGTGGTAAAAAGCTCACCCAGGCAGCAGTCAACCACAGGCCACCTCAGGTTAAAAATACAGATAAGCATAATTTGGATTTTCTACTACAATTCCTGTAAATAACCCACTGCTTCAATGCATCAAGGCAGACTAGTAATAAGACTTGACAGAAGAAAATTCAACTTCTTCCATATGATAAGTTGGGATCTAAGAGCAATAACTAGTGAACCCACTGTAAGTTCAACTACATCACTGGTCAATTTGGCTCTCACTGATATCAGCACTAAACAAAATGCCAGGCGTGCTTTGGTATAATTTGACTTCAACCTGTGACATTTAGCCACTTTAGGTCGGAATTATGGTGGAAGAAGGAACATATGATGTACACATTTTGGAAGTAGTGGAACCTTGGCCAAGATTGCCAAATATTACTATCAAGCAGACTACTTAATCTGCCTGCAAGCATTCCAATGTCCTATGTCTAACAGGCTTGTAAGTGTTCATGGTGGATGCCTATCTGCTTAACAGCACTGTCAGGCTACACCACATTATCTTTGGCACTGGCATTTAAGCCCTTTTTCATGGACAATTGGCAAGGGCTACAAACTGAAAGCTCTTCTTACAACCATCTTCTCTTTAATTATGAGTGATGACAGTTGCTTACCAAAAGGGCCTCCCTCACTCACTCAAGTGGAGCAATACTGAACTTCATTCACTCAGAACAACCTTGCTCTACTTTTCAAGCAAAATGAAAATGTTAATGCAGATAAAATTTAACATCCAAATTTAACAGAACCCCCATTACCAAATGGAATTTGTTAACAAGAAATACAAACCCTCTTTAAGAATTTATGAAAAAACACAATAAATCAACAATTTGCATTTTTTCAAATGTTTCAAAAAGCAATTTTCACTCTACTGTTCCAACCAATCAACATGGAAAGTCCCTTAGGTGTTTATTCTCCCTGTGCTTAATGCAAGTCTTTCATATTATCAAGCAATCGGCAGCTCTCAGCAAGCAGTCTATTGTCCAAGACAACGGCCTGACATGTGAAGACTGCTAATGGGGAAAAACACTGGAAAAACATGAAGTGTTGCCTGTGGAATTTAACTTTGTTTCTGCTAAATTTCACAAGAGCATTCAGCCTGTCAGGTTTATCGACAGACTTTCAATTAAGAACCAAACTTCATTAACTTGTTCAATCAAAAGCATATCCAATAAGTGCTCAGGACCAAAAGACAAAGCGGCCGAAATATAAAGGTCACTACTTATCTACATTCATGTTTTAAACACATAGTCATGGATCATTTATAGCAATGATTAGCTTTCCATTTCCAAAGGTATACTTTGGACTAAAGTATGCATTTCAAGTGGCTTCCCCACAATTAAATGTGTATAAAAATCTTTTGAAAGCGACTCTCCTAGGGTTTCATGGAAATGCTGGGTCATAAGAGCTTGCCAGAGTGTTTAGACAGGCATGAAGAGGCTTGTGCATTAAACTTTCCAGAATCTCCATATCAAAAGCAGGCCTGAAATTAGCCATGGGAATTCAGCTAGTCTCCTCAGCGCAAGATTGATATCGATAGTATTTGTTAATAATGTATTTTCATAGGGCGTATATGTCAAATCATATTTTATATCCTATCAAAAAAACCTGGCATCCCACATACTGGTCTCTATACTTGATAAATACAATATATAACCTTAATATTAACAAGTAAAGTGAGAGAAAAAACACCATGAACTGAAAGAGGAAATGTCAGGCCCTATTAAAACCCCTTGCTATTCCCATCTTATTTTGTCCCAGCTTGGCCCCAAAAAGGCAAATCTGGTACCCACTTGGCCCGGATGACTCAGATGGTACACATGGTAGACATAGATTATGTATTGGCCATATTTCAAGCAGCGAGTTCTGCTCTCAGCTTGCCTGCCTAGCAGGCTGTTGTTTGCAGGGGTTAAGCAAATACTGGCATTCCTTGCAAGTGAGAGTACTGAATGCACACTATTACTTGCCATTGAGCATAAATCTTGCAGTGCATTACCATTATAAAGAACAGATTACCTATTGAATACAATCCTATTCCAAGCCAGTCCATAAGGGAGCAATTCAGCCAGCAAATCTTCTCCATTTCCAGGAGAACAGTAGTACAGCATTAACAACCAGGATAAATGGTATTTCTTTACAACAGTCATGTAAAACTATCACTCCCATTGAACATGCTAAAAAGGATGTTATGAGATTGCAGAGTAACAGACTGTTTTAACACTTCAAATAAATTTTATGAATCTTAAATAGTGAATCAACTTGATACTTCAATGTATTTTTCATGGACAGTGTGTGTCTATGTGTTTGGGGGGTGGTGGGGGGAGGGGGGGGAGTTTATGGAACCCTAAATGTTTCCTGTAACACTACTGACCCCATCACTTATGATTATATAACTTTTGTTTGATTTATTTTACGTCATAAAATGTTTCTTCAATTTTCCTCAATTACTTCTATAAATACAACATCAGTCCACAGACAGAAATGTCATAATACAGGGCGAAACTTTTGTGACTAATTTCCAACAAATTGTAATTATGATAATAGTTTTGTATCCAGAGAGCATTCCCCTAATAGTCTATGGTAATCTGAGAGATAAACACTACCTGTGAAGGAAGATACCCGTCACAGGGCTACTTAACATGTCAATCCATGTGAAGACAGTTCCCATGTTTAACATATTTCTACAGGCATAAATTACAGCCCATACATTAGGAGATAGAATCTGTGTCACATCCTGGCACCCTGAGATTCAAATCTGATTGTTCCTTACCTTTCCATAATTGCCAAAGTAATTCTTTATATCCTCCACTGTTGTGGAATTGGACAGACCTCCGACAAAGATCTTTTTTGTTTTTGTCACCAACTGGAATGAAAGAAATAGACGGACTTAACACATGCAAATGTTCAATTAATATGTTAATGTCTCAATCTACCATAGCTGTTAGTTTTGGTAAACATGGCTGAGAAATGTACCACTTAATGCTTTTCATTTTTAATGACTTAATGTCATATTAATGAAATATATGTGTTTAAAGCAAACAAGTAACAGATTTCTAGTTTTTATGTATTTCAAAGTCCACACACCTTACACAACGAATTAAAATATTTTTTTGAGAAATAAACAATGTATTCTTGTGTAAGATGACACTTGTAATCTTATTACCATAATTTAACTTTTGAAACCAAGCCAGGACCTTGTATGGAAATCAAAACAACACTGTTTACATTGAGTTTAAGTTTCAAAATCTTACATAAAATTTTTCCAAAGAATGAAAACATGAAAGACTGCTGTCAAGTAAAATTATATCACATTCAATTAATTCATTCCACGGCAAACAAGTGCCCCTTATCCTGGACCTGAATGGACCTTTTTGAAACGTGTTTGCTTTAGCGGAGGATTTACTTTGCCCGTTGGTTATGTGTAAGCAGCTTGGATACCAAGGTTATGCTTCCCACTAGAAAACATGCAATTTGCATTGAATAAAGTAAGCATACTCAGCAAACTTTACACACTCAAGCACACAATGTTCAATAAGCTTCCCTGAGAACACACCACTGGCAGGGTGGACCTGCTCTCCACTCCAACTCTGAGGACTGCAACACTACTAAGATGATTTACTTCCCCTCCCATATAAGAGACTTTAAGGAGCACACAGAGATCTGGCATTTAGAAATTTTGAGGTTCCCAATCAATTCCATGGTTACAAACAAGGGCTATAAATAAGGAAAATCCATTCAAACTATAACGGTCTTGGTTCTAGTGAAATAGAATGTACTTCATTAGAGCAGTTTTTGCTTCACAGAACAAAACATTCCGGTCAACATTGGCAGAGGCATTAAGACGGCCTAGGTCTTGTTAATGTCCATTGTAATTCTTAAACAAATTTTCATTTTATCTTGCTTGCCTGCTTGATAAGCCTCTCTGCCAACAGTCTTGATGACGCCCAGATTTAATGCTGTCTGAGTTATTGTGGCAATTTGCGTTACAGACAAATTTAACAAGGGATTTGTGTAATATGAGAGCCTTAGACACAATCCCTCTTTTTACCACAAAACTGTTTCCTTAAGCATATCATTATGACCTTTGATATCAATTTAAAACTACCCCCTTTAAACATTTCTTTAAAAAATATCTGATAAATCACCAAACAACGTCAGATTTGAATAAACTGATATGCTGGAATTATTCAGAGTAATTTCCCTGCTCACCCAAGGGTTAATCAAGGTTCACATGCCAGGGGAAATGAAACCCTACTCCCATTTTCTTCTCTCAAATGGACATACTAAGGATAAATAACATAAATAGAGTCCAAATGTGAACATGGAGCCAGCTATTCTTACTACTTTTCACTCTCTTATCAAAATTGGAAACATGTTTTCACTTAAACAGTTTCTTAGGTCCGTGGGAACACACAAAAGCCATATTGGATAAAAACTGGTACAGTATTGTGAAAAGCTGGATTCAGCAATGCTTCAGCCAGAATTACAATGACCACCTTGGGAAATTCGTTTAAATCTGGACTTTATCTTTATTCTGTCAGAACTGTTAACCAGAGCAACTTCTGCTATTTATTAGGTTAAGGAAATCAATTGTAACCCACTTCTCTCCTGATCAGTGACGCCACCGTACTCAACAGCTGACCCCACCTCCATAAATTACATTCACCTTTTCTACACAAAACATTTCCTATCCTTAATTATACTCCAATTAAATATTTCACAATTTTGGATCTAACTCAGTGTTGTTAGTAACAATTGAATCGAGTTTAAGTAAACTTTTTTCATATAAATTTTTGTGGCCTTATTTTCTTTTGTATTTTTCCTAACTTGCTTTTGAGGATTTTCCTCAGTCCATATATTAGTATAAAAGAGCTTTAACTTACCAGTCACTAACATGATAATAATTTTCCCCCTGCATAGGGACAGCAGTAAACAAAAACAACACTAGAAATGACCCATTCATGCATACAAATACAAAGATCAATGAAACGGTTCAATACCTTTGGTTGTGGTCGTTTTGGAACTGCAACCTTGGGGTCCACCTGTAAATGAAGTGGAAAATTGGAATATGAGTAACTAGTTAAGTTCTTCACCTCCGTGTGTGAAAATTTAGTGATTTTTGTTTACAATAATATCCAACATGTAAAATCTTAAAGACTAAGGACACATATTAGTTCACTGGCTTATTTTAAGACAGAGAGGTGTGAATCTCAGGCAGAGGTGTTATTTGTACCTGAAGCCTCTGAACCAAGTCTTTTGTCCAATGAGTTAATGCAGGTGACAGTTTGGCAGGTGATATTTAAATGAGAAAAGAAGCAATGAACTAGCCTCAGCGTACTATATGCGACATTGTGCTTGTGTGGCAAGAGTGAAACATTGTTGACAAATATTCATACAATGCAACATTTTGTAACTAATCATTTACTACTACTAATAGATATCAGGCAGGCCACAAGACAAGCATTTTCACAACTGCA
The DNA here is from genome assembly GCF_001039355.2 of Lingula anatina. Next base: position 32,299 of record NW_019775900.1, on the reverse strand, counting down.
GTTAGTATTAATAGTTTATTATTTTTTTTATAAATTTCTAGATGGCATACAACCAAAGCATCCTACCTGCTTCTGATCTATTACATGGGGTCCACTACTTAAAACCTTTTCTACACTTTCTGGGTCGATGTAGGTTACAAAGCCAAAGCCCCTGAAAGTAACAGCTATACAATATACAACCTAAGACAAGATTGTTATCACAACAGATGGCCTGCTAGGACGTTGAGTAACACAGCTACAGCTATTGAAACTAGATCATGTAGTGGTATTAAGGATAGTGAACAATGGCACTAAACTGAGCACGAGGGTTAAAATGAACGTGGGAATGCTACGGTTTAGGCACCCATAATTACTCAGCTTGGGCCCTGTGGCTATACAGTGACCTAGTACCTAAAGTAGCAGATTTACGTCAAATATTGATCCTTAGACTGCATGAAATACTGACCGAGATCTCCGTGTTACTGGATCCTTCATAACAGTCGTCTCTTTAATAGCTCCATATTTGCCGAAATAATCTCTTAGTCCCTCTGAAAGAGAAAGTGAGGTCAGTTGTCTTTTCACGTGGATACTTCAGTAATGCCTCCATATTGGAAATATCTTGTCAAAAGCGACCAGTTCCCAAAATTCTACTGGATAGGAAAGACGGTTTTTTAACCATGCAAAATACAATTATAAAACAACTTACCTGCGGTGGTTTGCCAACTTAGTCCTCCGATAAACATTTTCCTGCAAAACAAAAGTAATCACGCGTGAGAAGTTGACAACAAAGGGTTCAAAATCGGGTCATCGCGAGTGACATAAATGAACGACCACAATCTCCATCTTGACCTCTACGTTTTAAGTCAAGAATTCACACTCACCCAGGGTCGTTTGAATCCCCGTCTACGCTATTACATGAGTTTTGTTGGCTAAGGGAATCCATCTTCATAGTTCTACACTGACTACAAGCTACTAACTAAGAGCGGTACGGGGACCTGCACGTGGGTACAAAAGCTAGCACTGCTCTCTCCCTCTACTATTGGCCCATCGTGGGTGGGCAATTCGCGCGTCTTGAAAAGGCGCGAAGGGGTCATGATTGACATCTCATTTTGGATCCTGATTGGCTCACAGATGCAACTATGGCAACGACCCTTAGATTGCTATTGACGTCAGATAATTGGAGCCTCCTTTTGTGGCTAAAATGAAAACAATCACGCCCCCTGTGGCTTTTATTCATGAAAATCTTTTGTCAATGATAAAGAATGGCGGACCCGTTACTGACAAAAAACTAATTACGCATATGAAAAACTCGTTTTAATGAAAAAGCTGCTCGCATATTAAAACTGCGCAGCATGTCAAAAACATTCCAGCTTTTGCTAGGTCGCCGTATTGCCACGTAAACTGTTTACCATGTAACTATTTGCACGGCGCAATGTTTGCTCTTCGTGTGTACGTAAATTCCGTTCATATATTCCGTTTAATCTCCAGCATTTCCGAAACACTTAAACTCACACGTATGATTGTCTTGATAACAACGAAAGGAAAAAGATAAACTTCCCGAAAATTCTGAAATAGATTCAGCAATAAGCTGGCTTTATTAATATCGCGATAGATGACTGCATCCACTTAACTTTTACTCAGAACTTCATATCCCGCTATATCGATCTGAGAAAAAGAAAAGAAAACAAACAAAAAAAGGTTCTGCTTTAGACTCAACATTATGTGGACATTTATGTCAAGTCATTTTTCTTTTCACCTAATCGATATTGGAAGTCGTGAGATGCAGCAGCGGTGACGTTCACAGCCACAGCAATTGTCATCTGTTCTCAAGAAAAAAATGTCATTTTATTAGGACATAAAAAATCCTTTAACAGAAAATACCAGTTTTCCACTGAAGGTTTTAGCAAAGGTAGGCTTCTTTTTTCAATCATGAGCCCAGATGAAGGTGCCGAAACTTCCAGTACGTTTAATTGACTAATCATGCAATTTTCCAACTGTTTACTTTGAATTAGACGTAACGTGCGCAACTGGTCAGGTAACACGCTGCCCAGAAGTACAAATCAATGGAAGTGTGCCACCAGATAAAAGCTGAACGACTTGTGTCTCGGAATTCATAGTCAGCACGTGCCTCTCGATTCTTAATCATAAGAAAATGCGTTCAAACCATTTCCTCGCGGCATTCAATTTAGAGTACTGAAAGGGGAGCATCTAAAATAATACTCCTGCCCACGAAAACCGACTCTGAAAGATAAATATAGTGATATTTTCAGCTCGATGGAATCTACTGGGAATGGCATATGGAAATACGCTCAAAACCTCTTTTTTTTTTCATTTAGCGATACGGCACATACTGCACACCGTGGGAAAACATTTCGGAAGCAATATTATTTGATGATGATTGATTTACCTTGCCGATGTTGTTTGCATATTAAATACATTTTTGAAATTGATATTCGCTTTTTGATTTATTCTACGCAAATTCTTGGCTTGGCAGAGGGTCAATTAAGTCAAGTCTATAGCCGCTTTTAGTTGTCAGAAAGCAGTTCAATTAGACTTATCTACCAATATTGGAAAGGTAAACGGCGGCAGAGGTAGAAACACGCAACTACAAGTTTCACAGAGCCAAATTCCTTAGTGTGACATTTGGCAATTTAAGTCGATCGTACTTGCTTAATTAAGGGAAAAAACTGCAGTTTTGAAAGCATTATTAGTTGGTGTCAAATTACAAACTTTATACAGCACAGAAACAGGCACAGCACCTTAGATCACGAAAGAAAAAAGAGAGAGAGAGAGAGAGAGAGGGAGAGAGGCAGCGAGATCAGCAAAATGGAAATTGTACGTTACCAAACTACCTTTTTTCCGAATGACGATTGAGGATACGTTAATTGTAACAACCTATAATTTATAAAAATCCTGCTTATCTGCTTCCAAGCTTACCAGAAAACAAAACAAGTGAAAATTTCCTTTTTATTGCCATCAAAAATATATGAAAGAGTGAACGCCTTATCTGCTTATCCAGACGCCTTATTTTCTTTTTACATGTAGCAATTCCCCCAAGTAGCCTTTAAGACGTTTGCAAAAATACCGTGAATCAATTAAACGAGGGTTTGGCATTTAACCCAACATTGAAGTTTGTTAATTTGATTTTTCGATGGAGATTCTCGGACTGAAATGATTATTTTAGTAACAGCAACAATAACAGTATCAGATAGGATGGTTAATGAATAGCCATACGGCAAAATTAGACTAAACAGGATTCAGCTTGTTAGCCTTGACATTTAAACAAACCCCAAGATTACCGACTGCTATCAAACAGGGTTTCCTGTGTATTAAACTAGTTGCTAAGGAATAGTTCTCTGACTTCGACCTTTTTCTGCAAACATTTATCTTAAAACACCTTTAATTAATGTATACATATAGCAGCGTCCGGTTTCAAACACCTTTAACTAAACTTAATTTTCAACAGATTTCGCTAGGGACTTGCCACGTTGTCACAACATAAAGCAAAAGCGTTATGCTGAAGCATACCTTGCAGGGAAATTACACGTTAGTACTCCTTTTAACGTTTTTCATGCGTATATGTGCTAATTCGCAGTGTCTGCTTCGTATCAACCGGGTTTTTTTTACGCCAGTTTTAGGACTTCATAATTTCTATCGCTAACTCGCGTATGCAACTTGGACGGACAAAACGAATTTTATTCGTAAAGTTTACGAGTAGAGAAGCTACTTTAACAATTCTTTTTTGACTTTCATTTGAAAAATGTTAGTTTTTTAAATCAAAATGTTTAAATATAAATTCATTTTTGAATTTTCGCATAATTTCAAAAGTGGTCATTTCATTATCTACAGCCTCCTATGTTTGGGAGGAAAGTGAGTTTTTAAATCCATTTATATCCTTTATACACATAAACATCTGGCCTCATAAACGATAATTGAAGTTAGTGACTTGGAGTACGTGTTGAACTGGAGGGTGAAGCAACTTGCGGTTTAGAGTCAATAACGCGATCCTGGGAGTTACTATTGATACAACCACGGTTCTAAATCGTCAATTTGGCGCTCGAAGTCATCAGTTCGCGTTTCCCAATCACAAGCGGCAATTTCGTCTATAAGGCCTGAACACGCAATTTCTCCACGTATGAAAAAGTAGTGAATGATAAAGCATTTTAAATGAATAAAAATTACCGATATGTGAAGTAAAGAGAATTCATAAACTATGACTGGTTATGAATTTAAGAACTAGACAAAAATAAAAATTTTAAAGAAAAATTATTTCAAGAATGACGACAAAAGAAAAAATATAGTTACAAAATTTCATTCAGCATTCTCATCTCTGTATTGATTGCACATTTTGTAAAGATATATCCCCTGTATGAGTAAAGCCTGTGAGATCCTGGCGGTATTCATAAGAGGCAGAGCATATGTACCAACTGCTGGCTCAATGACAGCTGACTGGAGATGGTGTGTCACTAACTGTGTATAGACAAAGATCACTGATAGTCTTACTACGACTGGACTTTTACGTATAAGTGAGTCAAAATGCATTTCAAATCTATCATCGCCCATATCACATTCTTCTTCCTAGAAATAAAACAAAATATCATTATTCTTAGACTCTGCTTGGTGAATCTGGCACATGGAAGTGCCACAAAAGAAAAAAATGGTAAGCATATGATCATAGTCTGGTCATAAGTATACATATAATTCATAAAGCAAAATATCATTTTTCTGATTGCAAAATTGATTTTGTTATTCAATGCCCAAGAGAAAGTAAGGTTAGTAGTGGGAGAGGAGGCTTATGGCCATTGGGATTAATGCGCATTACATACAGTGGTTTCATATATGAAATTTTTATTAAATTTAATACTTAATTTATATTTACCCAGTATTTATTTTAGTTTATCAAAGAGGGAAACCAGTGCACCAAATAAAGGTAAGAATAGATCATTAAGGGATAGCTTTAAAGATAAAGCAGGGCCCATTCTACAAAAAAGAGGGCGTGTTTATTTTGGTGATCTTATAATCTTTCTTCATCCACAAAAGCAGCATGTTGTTATTAAGAATTTACTGAAAATTAAGGTACTTGCCTGATCTGAGCCTTTCCTGACAACTATACCAACTGCTGTCAACACACTGAACAACCTCAGTAGAGAAAACAACACAAACACAGGTGAAAACAGCTTCTTCATGAACTGCATGGCACGGTTGGCATTTACTGAAATGCAGAAATTTAATTATAAAGTATTCTCCCCTAAGTACATTTCTCATTCAATCCAGTTGAGAAAATATTAAAACAGATATTTCTAAGTCCAGAACATTTATCACATTACAATAACGTCAAGAAGTCGAATCAAAGGTTTATCTGATCAAGATTTGAAGACAAGGCAACACTTACACAGACTTGCGTTGGTAAATGAATACAGCAATCCTAGGTATGATATGCTGCCCTCAATCCTATACAATAAATGTAGAAATTCATCATTAGTCCAGGCAATCTAAGCCATTTTAGGGCCAAACCTCAAAGCAATTACAAGTTTTAATTTTACCACAGTGCTTTTCTATGATGTCTCTAGAATGACGTACTAAAAGCCCTAAGAAATCCTTACATGGGAAATATGGTTAATTTTACACTTTGTACTTAAGGGGCATACAGATTTTTCAGAAAATTGTACCACATTCATTATTTAATAATGACCATATAAGTCCCTTCACATCCATGTAATCACCAAAAATAAGGTATCAATGGATTTCCAAGAGGTTGACCTTTCAGACTTGTACCTATATTTTGTTACAAACTGTAGATTAGTTATTACTTTCATTGTGAACCCCCACCCCCTAAAATAATGGAATTTTACAGTTTTATTTGCAAACAATGTTATTTTATTGAATTTACACAGGACCTGGGTAATTCTTTGGCACGTTTTTAATAGCCAGACAATATAGGGTAAAATGCATATCTGATAACTGATCTATATCTTTATTTTGTGTTGTCTAGCTGGAAAAAGAAGAAAAATGCATTTTTCACTGCTGTCACTTCACTTTTGCAAATCTTTGGGTAGGCCCTATTGGTTAATTGATCTTGAAGACATAGTCACAGTCTGTATAATGGTAGCTGTGTGATAATACTATCATTGGTAATAATCCATTTATAGATTCAAAATATAACTTCTTACAAAATGTATCAATTTCTACCCCTACTCCTTTAGATGAAAATGGTCAAGATTCCTGATTTTGACATTTTGTACGGGAAATCACTCCATGCATTTTACATATTGTATTTATTCAAAAGAAGATTTCTTCAGGGAATGCACCAACAGTGGACACTGAATATATTATTAAAACATATATATTTATATCATAAGTAATTAAGTATGTTAGCAGTAAGTGGTCATATTGCATCTACCATTGCCACTCACAGATAGACATTTCTGCATCATCTGGTAATTTAGCATGTGCAATGTAATGTTGATGAGTGTAAGTTTACTTGAAGTTCAAAATTCCTAATCCAGGTTGAAATATTGTTGAAATACAGCTTTATTAAATAAGTGGACAGTTTGATCTTTTGCTGTAAGAGCACATAAATTAGAGAACATAGGGTACATGTCAAGCTAATATATCAAACTCTCTGTTTTTATACGTATTGAGAAAAACAACTATTTTGATTTTTATCACATATTTTTGATTAGATTTCTTTGTCCTGCTTTTTATTGGATATAAAAATGTCATTCATATCTTTAAAGATATTCTTTGATCTTTTTTACAGACTAAACTTTAAACTTTTCAGCAGGATTACCAACTATGAATAAAATTCTGCATACGTGAAAAACCAATCTCTGAAGGAGAACAAATTTTAACTCTCAGATCAAAAGGGAGTAAAGGGGTTCATCGTACAGTGCGGTAATGATATGAGGACTGCTCCTGGAGATCAGGTTCATGCAGAGTGTCAACGTACATACTGCAAACCCAACAACATTGCAAGGAACAAGGCTACGTCAGAAGAAATGACAGAATCTGGTCCTGGCCTCCATTCTGAGAAAAAGTTGAACTTCAAAGGACACTGCTTATTCTGTGGCCAACCAGCACAGGTTGATAAGAAGAGAAAAGATATTGGTGTATTTAGAGTCAGAATAGGTGACTATCAGGACACTATAAGAAAGATTTGCCATTCTAGGAATGGTGAATAGTCTGAAGCAGTGTTGGCAAGACTGGCTTTTATTATTGACCTTCACGCAGCAGATGCTGTTTACCATCAGCAATGTTCAAGTAATTTCAGAACTGGAAAAAACATTCCATTAAAGTTGTCAGCAGAGACTAGTGATGTATCTCTAAGTTCTCTTGAGGACAATGTTTGCAGGCAAAGACATCGATGTAAAACTAGCTTTTGTGGGACAGTGCATTATGAAAGCAATCAGACCGCGGGCTATACTAACACTGCTCCATCTAGGTTTAGGTGTGCAAAAGCACCATCATTTTGCATCTTGTTTTTTGATTGACACACTACACGAGCACGGCTTTTCTTGTTCCTAGGCAGAGGTGATGCGATATGAACGCAGTAATTTGCAAGACACAGCAAACCAGGGTACACATGAAAATGCAGATGATATGTCTTAAGGATCTCCTGCAACAGGTGACATCAATCACCTGGAAGCAGTGTCCTCAATCTTAACGGCAGAAGAAATATGCAAGTCAGAAGTGCTAGAAAATTTGCACAGCCAATAACCCCATAAATCAGCTCTACATATCAAATCACCATGAGGAATAAGACAAACAGCAAACTTAATGGTGGAAAAGTTACATTACTATACTTTATTTTTTAGGAAAATTATGTAGAATTGTACCTTTTCCAAGTATCAGGTTTTGGTAGTGGGTTTTGCAGTATTACCCTTTCTATGTGATAGCAGTACAGGAATAGCATGCTGAATACACTCACAAATGCAGCATCAACAATTATGCCTGAAAAAAACAACAACTTTTTTATGAATTATAACACCAGACAAGAATAGATTTTATCAGAAATCATAATATTATCTTTTAACATGAAAAACCCACTGGCAGTTTTTTAAAAATTTTGCTAAATATAAAGAGATCTGAAACTGATTTGTGAATATCATGCAAATAAGCTATGCTCTTAAATTAATTTAGAAAAATAATTAACAATTTGACATCTACACTTAAAAAGAAGAACAGTTTGCATCATAAGCACACAATATATAATGCAAATGTATGGGCTTGATAATCAGAATTCCTAATCACTGAAAAATACATTTGATTCGGTCAATCAAAGTAGAAAAAAAGGTACCTTTTCATACATTGAAAAAATATTTTCATCTCAGAGAGATATCTCTTTTACCTACCTTCATCAACTTTCCACATCATAATATGGCAGAGAACAGACAGTGCCAAAAGAATACATAGCATGCTGAAAGAAAGACGGAAAATCATTTTAAAGATATTAACTACAATAAATTAACATTTTCACTTATTAATATACTTGATTGCACAAAAGGAAAGATTACTGGAAATCTACATTTAAGATAGTAAAAATAATATATCAATCACCTGCTTAAGTATAATACATTTAGACAACCTGTTTTTTTTTCTTGTTGAACTCACCATACAGTTAGGGTTGAATCACTATATAACCTATATAGTTCTATACCAAAATATAACACCACAGCATAGCAAAGGGTTGACAAACCTAGTATCATTCCCTAAGAAATAAACAAAAAAGAGGACCTCATGTAGAAACTAAGAAAAGATGAACAAATGACCTTGCAAAGTAGGATGCAGAATTTCATTTCATCTTATTAATAGGGCATTTAACAGAGGAAAACTATATATTTACTAAATGAGTGCTTCAGTTAAATATTTCATTAAAAAGATTGGGTCTTGCAGTGATACAATAAGACATGTTATAATGAGATAATATCAGTTTAACTTCTAAACAGTAATAAAAGAGTTAAAACCTACATGTCACATTATTTTGTACCACCAACATGCTGGTGACATGCGAACAGAGAGTGCATAAATTTCTGGTTTAAATGACACAACTCTATTGCTCATTTTCTCAAAATGTACAGATGACAATATACATGTAACAGGCTTAACTCAAACTTTCATGTTTTGGATTGAATCCCATAGGGATGTAACAAAAACCATAATGAATGTAACTAATTGAGAGCCAGAGTGAAATTTATACAGTAATGTTAGGTGAAATTTCATTGGAATGCAGTGAATTGTTTTTGAGAAACTAAAATGTTTTAGTCTTTTTACCTATCCAATATTTAATTACGCACAACAACAACACAGGTGGTAGGCTGGGAGGTACTAGAATTTTTTAATTCAAAAATATAAACATCACTACTTTACTATAGAATCATACAACAGATCAACAAGAAACCTTTGCCAGGTTTGTGGGTTCCTCATCCAGTCTGTCCACAGCCTTCTGACTCATGGCCATTGCCCATTCTAGAGGTATCAATACTTCTGTCAACATCCATACCGGTTCACTGAGCCACAGGAGTTTATCATATAGCCACACCACTGGGAATGGGGTAAGGCTGACTGGAAGGCACATCAGTACGCATAGTGTCACCAGTTCTAAGCAGGGAATAAATGAGACCTGCAAATTAAATATACCAAGGTCATCATAACTGTGGATATTATTTTAGTATAGTGTACCAGGTATATATACATAAATAATATACATGTACCTGACAAAAATTTACACAAGCTGATGATATCTTAAAAGACAAAACTACGGTAAATACTGGGGGGCCGTAGCGATAGTCCGAAGGTTCAATAGTCCGAAGGTTCATTGGTCCGAATGTTCACTATAGAACCTTCGGACCAATGAACCCTTGATTAAAAAATCGATGAAAATGTTACCACTTTTCGGACCAATGAACCTTCGGACCAATGAACCTTCGGACTATCGAGACGCCCCCAATACTGGTACTGATTACACCATAACATTTCTGATAATTTACGGTAGCATGACATACTGGTAGTGACAAAGTTTTGGAAACTGAAAGATGGAAGAATATTTTAAATTGAGAACTTGTTTTCAGATCAGTAACGAACCAAGGCATAACAGTACCAGCTATACTGGTGATAGCTGGGGGGGGACTGGGGTGGGGGAGGAGAGAGAGAGAGAGAGAGAGAGAGAGAGAGAGAGAGAGAGAGAGAGAGAGAAGCTTTGTACATATCACTTCATTACAAACGGAATACTTCAATAAAAACACAAGATTTCCCTACTTTCCTGTAATATATGTATAATATATATTTTATGCCATGTACCAGTAAGTGTTCATGAAAAATTGGGCTGTGTAAATGCTACAGTACCTTCATTTTCAGGGTGCTTTAATTCACACGAATTTTTAAAATAAGAACAATGTTTTGTGTGGCACTAATACATCCTCAACACCTCATCCTGTTTTCTCATGAACCTATCACTTATATGAGATAGATACGGAAACAAAAAAATTATCACTACGTTTATTACTTTTACTTTGTCGTGTCGTCTTCCCTACTTTCTTACCAAACCAACTGGAAATGCAGACATAATTATTGCTTGAAATTGCATCATCAATGAAAATCTGACGACAGGTTCAGTTCCACTAAATGAGCCATATAATGGCATACAAAGAAGCCAGAAATATGGCAGGAAAATGGCCAGACATGTAATACCAGGAAATAAACACATGTTCGTCGTCTGCACAATATATCAAATATGGCGCCTTCACCAAGTAACGAGAACTCCCACATATTTGTTTTTAGAGCATAAAATTAAATATATCAACAAATTATATAATCCAAATAGTTTTTGATGACATCAGTCAAGTAAAAATAGTATAAAAATAATATATATGAAAAATAATGACAAGAAAAATTTGTCTTTGCTCAAAGCAAATTGTGCTGGTTGTGCCTAAAAGTACAACTATCGCATTTGAACATCAACACGTACTGAGACATGTTGGTCCATGGAAGGGTAATCGCAGAATAATTGTATCGTGTCACATTGTGTTTGTTACATTATACTATGGATAACTCAACGTATGTATCGCCAATACAATCAAAGTGGAAAGAAGCAAATTCTTTGGATGTACATTGTTCAAACGATGACTTTGTAGACTCATTTATCAGAGCTGCACGTGTGTACATAGAAAAACCACAGGTAGTGAACAGAAGGCTATGTGGGGCTGTACAACTTGCTTCATTTGAAAAACTATCACAACTAAGATTTGACATCAGAGACATTCTTTTTCAAAACAGAACAATTATAGCCGAGAAATCGACACCATTTCAATTCAAGAACGAACTTTGGGCCGATTGTGTGAAGAGTAAATTGGCCCAGCCTCATTCAGGTGCTCGTGATCGCGATGATACCTCACACTTTGTTGCATGTATGACAAACGAAATCATACTACAGGATTTGTTGCCAAGGAATACTAACACGTTTCCTGTAATAAGACAGCTTGTTGTCTTAGGTAATCCAGTTGTATAAACTTTCATGAGTTTAGTTCACTTGTATGTGAGCACTAGTACTGTAGATTTATCACAACCTCTAACAGCCCCCCCCCCCCCCCCCCCCCCCAATCAGGATCTGGATACTGTAAGGAAAATTTGGAAATTACAATTACCAAAATAGCAGGTGGAAATGGCATGTAAGAAAGGGAATTACTTAATGCATTTATGTTGGTAAAGAATTTCTTTCTTTCTTCCTGTTATAATTGTTATTATTATTATTATAATTTTTTTTTTTTGGTGGGGGGGGGTACATGTTTATTATTTATTTGTCTGTCTGGGAGATTAGCTAATTAACATGCTTCATTGTACTTCTCTACGCTACCTGTAACAGTCTCGGTCTTTAGTCTCTATTTACAGAAATATTTTTGATAATTGATTTCAGACAGGTTGGGTTCAAGCTTGGTCATTCTCCCTCTATGGCATTACAAGAAGGAAGGCATTCAGTCCAGCAGTAGTGAGTGCAAGGATCTTGTTTATGAAGTAAAACTGTGTGTAGAAGATGGAAAATGTCAGTAAGTACATGTATATATGCTCATTCAGAACATTATTAAGTGTTCCTTTTTAAATTTATTTTTTAATAAAAAAATTGCAGTTTTAGAGCTACCCTGGTTTCTGGATTTGTCATGTTCTCATCAAACTTGGAGACCAGCAGCAAGTAGTCATAAATACTGGTACGTAAATTATATATAAATCTATTGATATGCTACAGTTTAAGTGAGACGCAGGTTAACTTGACATGTTTTATTCTCTGAGTAACCTGATAATTTCTTTTAAACATCCAATAATTTTTCTTAAATGTACTTGTAGGTTAAAGCTGAATGTGTGTGTGGATCCAGACATGCCTCCCAGTGACAGCAGTGAACAGTGGCTGTGTGATGTCATATTACACAAGATGGCCAAATGGATGGAAGAGCCACCTCTTAGAAAACCCAACATTTCATCATTACAACTTTTGCCAATTGATGCGTACAATGATTTGTACCAGCATCTGAAGGAAAAATATGGGAGAGAACTAGTTGAGGCAAGGATAAGAAACAAACCATGTCAGTTAGCAATTGAGTGTTACATATTTCAGGCCAGTAGCTAAAAGAACCACCCATTTTGTCAGGAATAGGTCCATTCTGGGTAAAATTTGATCTAGGTTCACAAAAGTTTCATTGTAAAAGGTCCACTTAAAAAAAAAGAACCTCTTTATGAAATTGCTGGCTACAGGCCTGCATAAAAATGTAATAAATCATGGTATTAATTTCTCTTTTTTTGGAAGGTGATGATGATATTTATTTGGAACTGTTACACTTATCAGGATCATAATAGTGATAATAAAATTTTCATTAATTATAAAACAGATAAAGGACATAAAGATGTATTTATTATATATTTTATACATTATAATAACAGTTGAAAGTGCTTCCTGTAAAATTATAAACTTACTTAAAAGGGAAAATATTATCTTTAAGTTCAAACTAAGGTAGTTTTAAGTTTCTGGACACTTGCACTGTTCACCAATATTGTCATTAACTGTTTGATAATTTTCAGAAGTGGCCTGAAAGGACAGACCCCCAAAAATTTGTCTTTGAAGATGTAGCCATTGCAACATATTTACTGGTAAGATAATAAAATTTGTATACATCGAATAAGGAATCACATTCCAGAGAGTCCGAGAATTTAGTTGTTTCAAAATGAAATGAGATAATTTGTGTAGATTAGATACTGAATCATGTCAGAGAGTCAGGCAGTTAAGTTGATTCAAAGTGGAGAGAATGTCAAAGCATTCCAAGATTTAATGTTTTTCTTTTTCTTTTTAATTTGAAATTATGTACTACTAGCTGCTTACCATCATTCTATCCCCTCTTGAAATACTCACTAAAACCAAAACATGGCGATTAAAAAAAAGAAAAGCATTTCTTTTTGCCTTTTACTTACTCTTCTTTACAAAAATTCACTATTTTTGTGTTTTAGGTCACCTGGGAAAGAGAACGTGTAGACCTGGGACTTGAGAAGAAGCAGTCTTTTGCAGATCTTGGTTGTGGTAATGGGCTATTGGTGCATATCTTGAGGCAAGAAGGGGTAAGAGAACATTTCTCCAAAGTTAGAAAAAAAATGTTACACAATTGACACAACAGAGGCCTTTAAGGGAAATATAAACCTGTTTATTTTGAGCTGATGGAATCCAACTTCAGAGTAAGAAAATAGACAAGCTTGTTGGCTTCAGTCCCTTCAGTTTTCGCTCTCTCTAAAACTCTCGTGTTTTATTTGAAGACATTTTATCTACCATAATTTTGAACATTGCATCATGCACAACTGTCACAATATATCAGCATGTACTCCACATGTTTAAATCACCTTCCAGCACCCAGGTTTTGGGATAGATGTCAGGAAGAGGAACATCTGGGATATGTATGGAGATAGCATTGATCTCAGAGTAGGTATTCTTGTCAAGTTTGAAAGATTTTTCTTTTCATTATGTTACCTCCTTAGGCATGTACAAGTAAGATGTGGCAATTTGTAATGGAATGGTCTAGCCTGCTCTTTTGCTATTCCTTATGTATTTGAAAAATTTGATAGGTACTTATTTAAATCAAACCCTGAATCTGGTAGTTGGAGATATTTCATACCTCTTTATAACCATGACATATTAATGTAACAAAATCAATTTTGTGTTTACAAAGCTTTTGCCTTGGAGACCATTCATTGAGGTTTGCATTTCTTCTAAAACCAAGGAGTAGAGGGGATTAGGGTATTGATTACATGTAATTATTGACATTGTTTATTATTTCAGGAAGCACCAATCATACCCTCAGATACCAATCTTTTTTCCAACACAGATTGGCTTATTGGTAACCATAGTGATGAGTTGACGCCATGGATACCAGTAATGGCAGCAAGGTTAGCGCACATTATATGCATAGTTCTATGTTTGGTATGTCTGTTGATAATATCTTTTATTTGGCCCATAACACCATTATTTGTTGTTGGAATTTTTTTATTCCTTGACACAATTCTCATGTGAATTAATGTGAATTAGATATTAACTTCATTTAAATTTTAGAATTTAAACAAAGTTTTATGAAATTCAATACAATTTTCAGGTCCTCCTATAACACCAGATTTTTTGTGCTACCATGTTGTCATCATGACTTTGACAGCAAGTTCAGTGGTAAGAATGCAGGAGAGAGCCAGTATAGGACGTACCTGGATTTCATCAAGACTGTATGTGAAGTGTGTGGTTTTGATGTGTTAGAAGATGCACTAAGGATACCATCCACTAAACGTGTGAGTTGAAGTCAAACTTCTACGAAAAAATTTGGCACCAAAGTTTTGTAGAGGTACAAGAATTAAAATAGTCACTCATTCTTAAATTTTGTTTCATGGAAAGCAAAACTACAGAAGATCAAATCTGTAAATTGTAATGGACTGGTATGTAATATCTCATTTACAAAAAACAAACATTTCTCTCTTTAAGAGCCACATGTTGTTAGTGTAAGTGCTATTTTATTTCAGATATGTCTGATAGGGAAAAGCAGAAGTTACACAACCTCAGAAGAGGCAATGGTAGATCAGAGAATAACTGAATACATAAAGTCCAGGTGCAAAAATATGGTTGACAACCACTGCCCAATACAATTGACAGGTCATAGTCATGGAACTCCATTGGATTCTGATAATGAGCATGCTGTCAGTGTTAATAGGACAGGAGATGGACAATTACAGACTACAAATACAACTGATAAATTACAGACTACAAATACGACTGATAAAGCTTGGGCACTCTCTTTTCAACCAAGGGCAAAAGTAGAGAAAGTTCGAAACTGTACCCAGTTGCCTCATGATCTGACATCTGAGGTTGTCCAGAGGGTGTTTGATGCTGTGCTGAATGCAGAAGACGCTGTTTTAATGTGTACTGAATATGGTCGTAACTGGTGTAAAGGAGGTACTTTATTGAAGAAAATAAGGTCTTAAGTCAAATAATATTGATATTGCACCGTTAGAGAATAATTTCAAATTTGTTTTAAAAATGTAATGATGTTGACTTACACAAGAAATTTATAATAACTATTGAAAATAATATGAAAAATATCAATGAAGTAAAAATAAGTTTTAGTGTTTTATTGTTGTAGGTGTGGTCCCACTCTCCAGTATTGTCAGTTTACTGGGCAGTGATATACTGAAGAGGCTTAAAAGTGAATGTGGTGGAGTGCAAACATTGCTGAGAAATCATCATAACATCTTTCAAGGTATAGATACGAGTACTTTAGATCCAAAATATAGGGGAAATACTTTTTTTCTTCTAAGGGAAAATGATTTTACTTAAGACGTTTTTTTTTTTCTTCTAAGGGAAAATAATTTTACTTAAGATTTTAAAATATTGATAAAACTTTTGGATTGATCTTCAGATTTTTTAAGGCATTGTGAGCAGTCTACATGACATTTGTAAATATGCACACTAATTATTTAGCCTTGCACCATTTTAACTTTGAAATCTTTAAACCAAGACATGAAGATTTAACTTTTGATTATCAATTCCATTCCAGTAAGTGGGGGAGCTGTAAGGCTTAGATATGATGATCAAGATGGACACAATTTACAGTATAATGTACCTCCACGTAAAAAACAGAAGATCAAACAAAAGGACTTGAAACAAAAACCAGTGAAAACTAAATTGTGTTGGTTTCATGATAATCATCCAGATGGCTGCCCAAAGACCAGAGAACACTGCCAGTTTGCACATGGTGCAGAAGACTTGAATAAAGGAAGCCAGCATGAACAAAATTGAGTTAGTATTTCATTTTAAGTATTGGTGAGAAAAATTTCAGTGCTCTGTGCAATAGAATCCATTTATGCTTTGTACTTGAACATACCATCAAGTACCTCTCTTCTGCAGAGGAATTGTCAAAGGAAAAGAATAGTGCAGGTTACATGATTATTATTGGATTTTTGTAATGAACAATTTTATGTAATAAAGATAATTTAGTTTGTCCGGATGGTTAACCATTTCATTCATTCAATAAATAGTTTTTATTATTAAGAAAAAAACTTTTTGGTAGAGGTTCATGTACTGTTGACTTTTGCTCTTCTAAAATATCATCTCATAACCCTTTTCTGTGCAGAATACGACCTTCCTATACATGAAAGATACATCCTCTGGTTTTAAACCGTTCATGTTCAGCCAAAATTGCATGCCAGTGTGCCTCGTCCACACAATCCAGTACTTCTACCGCCTGATGTAGTAATATTCTAAAACAGCTCGTCTTGAAATTCAAAGCAACTGACAAACTACTTTTTTCACTTCATGTAAATATGACATTTTTATTTGTAAAGTTTTTTTATGAACAGAATTCTCAATGAAAAGGATGACTTCTTAGATTATACCAATCTGAAATGAGAAAAAGGGAAATTGTAAGAAACAAAGCCTCTCAACAGTGAAGTTGGACTAACTTCGATTATTCAAAAATCGACCCTCCCCCCAATCTTTATGCTTAAGGGTGGTTTATTTTTACTCCAATAAACTACTTAACACGTTTAATTTGTTTTTATTTATTAATTTTCCTTTCTAATATCATGTTTGCTGTGCCTTACCTTGTTTGCTACATCCAATGCATCATAATCTGGGGCCAGCCTTACATATGCCTTCTTTTCCCCATCAGGCCTACAATTGAATACATTCGAGTTGTCACAAATCAAACCAAAAAATCTGGGATATATTAAAGCTCTCCTAAATCTAAGTCAGCACTTTAATGCATTTTAGATAGTATGAAAACACAACACTTATATGAATGCGTTTTTGAGGGTATGACATGAATAAAACTTAAAGGAAATTACCTGACAAATTAAATCACTTGTGAACACTAAAAATTCAAAGTGATTTTTAAAATTCCATCATCACTACAAAACTTTAAATATATCACTGGATTGTGACAAAACTTTTTAGATTGCGTTTACAATAATGACTTACCTGATCAATGAATTTACTTTAGACACATCAATGTCATACAATTTTTTGACTGCAATCTTGATTTGTGGTTTGTTGGCCTTCTTATCCACAATAAAAACAAGTGTGTTGTTATCTTCAATCTTCTTCATTGCAGACTCAGTGGTCAGGGGGTACTTGAGGATCTTGTACTGGTCTAGTCTGTAAAAAGCAGACAACAGCATTTACATATGGCAAATGAAAACTTAAAATACAAAATTCACTTGTATATGCAATCTTACACAATTCATTCTGGCTAAATAAAAGCCAGAATATTACATGACTCAAGGTTACAAATTCAATAATTGAAAAACTGAAACAAAAAAAGTACCAAAGTGGCTACTTAAAAAGTATCATATTGACATTTTTTCAAAAATATCTTCTATCTATAAGTGTAAAATCACTTTCTGTAGACTTTTTTTATCTTAATGACTGACATATATTAATTTGACTGTATGGCAGGCTATCAACAGATTAGAATAAGAATTCTAACCTGTTCCTTCTTGGTGTGCTTTTCCTGGGGTACTTGGGAGCCCTGGGCAACTTCAGGGTCTTAGGCCTCCTGAACTGCACTGTGGTTCTGATCTTCTTATTCCTCTTATCTCGGCCACCCTTCAACACGGCCTTCTTGGCCTTCAGTGCCTTTTCCTTTGGCTGGTCAGCCTTAGGGGCATCCTTCTTGACCTTTGTCCCTGTAAATTGTGTTTAAAAACTCAAAATACTGATGCAATTACTGGTGTTTAATAAAGTGTTGCAGTGGAATAAGCCTCGTATTTATGCTGAACAACGTGACTCGATGCAAAAAGCCCATATGATTATTGCGACTTTGAGCACGATACCGGGACTGCTGACGGGCGCACTCAGATTATCATTATAAAAGAACAAGGCAGCAAAGCTGTCAAATGTACAGACAAAAAGCAGGAAATAACAAAATAGGCTACTGTCAATTCTGATGCAAAAGTACATTATGTTAAACTGCAAATTCAACATCAAATTTTAATTATGCTCAACAGGTAATACCAATGTAAGTAAAATGTGAAACAAGCATAAAGCTTCAGGCCCATGGGAGTTCAAGTTCACACTTTGAAAATGTAAAACTTCCAGAAAAAGAAGTCAATTAGACTGCTTTTCCAACTCGGGCTGCATTTCAGTCCTGTATTTCTTTTTTGAAAGTTTGGCAATCATAAGTAACANAATAATGGCCCGATTCATGCTGATTTTCGAACTTGACCTGCGTTTTATGAATATAAGTCAGCTCTGTAAATATAAAGCCAAAAAGTAAAACTGTCTTCCACTTATGGTGTTAACGCTGAAAGTGCACGGCGACGGCGACATGATCGGCGACGGCGACGACAGACGCAGGTGATGGCAATATGTACAGACACATCTGTGTCTGTACATAAAAATGACATATTTTCATTACTGACAAGGCCGATCTAATTTACTGCTCGACTATAACTACAAGATCACATTGGGAAAGGGGTCGGAATAAAGTAGAATCACAAGTTGCAAGTGACAAAGCTTATGTATGGGACGTGAGAGTCACTTAATGAACCTTTTGAACACGAAAATTGCAGTTAAATGACAGTAACAAGAACCTTTCAGGTTCTCTATTCGGGGACTTGTTCACCACATATTTTATTCACAATAAACTTTTAAATAAGCCAATAAAGTCATTCATACCCTCTGATGGCTTCTTCTTCGGAGCCATGTTAGCTAAAAGAGGAAGTTTGAAAGGTTTAACCCAGTCAATTCAAGGTGCCCGGAAGCTCGTGATTTTAAATTGCGCATGTGCCAATCTAATTTTATCCTTGGAATCACTTCCGGGTTGTGAGACTTGTGTTGTCAGAGGCGAGCATTTATCTTTGTGCATTTAACTTTGGCAGGCGACTCTAAACAGGGCACACAGGTATGTTATCTGTATTATCAAACTTTTACATTTGCATTAATCATTCGAAAAGACATTCTTTTGCACTTATTGTTAATGCACACCACGGCTGTCGGGTCTCCACTGATGTTTTCCAAATCCTAAAAATGTATTTAAAAAAAACGAGTTCATTACGAGATTATCGATTTACTCTTACTTGTCTAGACTTCAGACTTTTTCTACGTGACAGTGTTTTTTATCATCAGTGAAAGTTTGGAACAGAACAACATGACTCTGCATAAATCTGCAAGTTTATGGTGTGTCCTGTCACTTTTATGTCTTTATTTTTCAAATTAATTAAAATAATAAGTACATGTACATGTATTTTTGGCATATTTTTGCATCAAAACTTCCGGAATTCCTTAAACCCCCTACTCTCAGGTTTACAAAATTCTAGGGCCAAAGACTAAGAAAACTAAAAGCCACACATACTTAAAGAATTAGAAAAAAGTGTTTTCTAGACATGTTTACTCTTTTGCGATCTATGAGAAGTGCTGTATTTTACTATGTTTTAATAGCTTGTTGAAGAAATATGGAAAACCAACACTGCTGTTCAAATGTTAGTCCTTTTCATTACTGGAAAAAGACAATTATTTGAGATAGATTTAAATAATTTTATTGCTTACCAATATATAATAAAGCCAATGTGTGTTCTAGGTAGCAGTTGCTATGCCCCGGGGAAGTCAGACCCCAGGGAGGGTTGTCATATCCAATGTTGCCAAAGACAGAATTATTACCAGATTTCAGAAGGTAGGTCTCTGGTCTTAAGTTTATACTAGTAGCTTATTTGAAATTAATTGATGGTGCTGATTAACAAATTGTGTCTTCAGTGAACCATACTACAGGTAATGGTCACACAATAAGTTATTGTGATTAAAATGGTTAGCTTAGATGTCAGATTATTGTACTTTTGGCATTTGATAGTGGGATCTTCATGTACTGTGCTTATTGCCTCTGTAGCAACAGGTCAGTTTTTAAAACAAAGTCCATTTTATCTCTCATTGATAATGATATAACATTTTTTGCATCTTGCTTTTTGTTTGCTGATTGTTATTTAAAACAAACAGTCTATGTTGTTTTGCATTCATTATACTTAATTCTCTCATGTTTTTCAACACAGAACAACTTCCTCTTCTGCTTTACTTCAGCCATGTTGTCCTGTGGGTCCCTATAGCAGTAAATTAGATTTTCACCCCAAGGTGAAGTCTGCCTGCACTGAGAACAGGGTCAGCAAAGTTGGGTATGTAAGATTACAGCTTTGTTTGCATACTCCTAAGTTATTTATTCGATGTACACATTATGAAATGCTTTATGAATTATTTTATTACACTACTTTCTAAAAGAATTTTAAAAATATTATTCAAATTTAATTGTGGTATATAAAATATGGGTAATTAAGAAGAAAGAAAAAAGAAATAACAAAAAACATTAATCACATACAGGAAATCAAGTGATTTACTTACATACTTGCCATGACACATTTGACAGAGATTATAAAGCCAGTGTGTTAATATCGATTTTATCTCTTTTATAGTATAAATTTGATAAACAACCTCAATTTTATAAACTTCAAGGTCAAATATGTATGGTTTGATGTGGTATGAATTGTCAACACTTACTCATAAAAAGATGAATTTTATTTCTTTATTTATTCTTAGACTGAAAATATCCAAAGCAGTGATAGTTGGTGATGTTGCTGTTGGGAAAACATGCCTTGTTAATAGGTACATACAGTACATAATTTTCTCTCTCGCTTCTTTGATTATGTTTTTATGGTCATTGTCATGATTGTAAACCCTTTTATTAAAAATTATAAAGCAAAATCATGTATGCCTTTTCCAATTTGAATTTATGTAATCACATTTTAGTCATTATTATTATTACCACATACATATTTTCCTTAATTTTTATGATCAAAGACTACTTCAATGATATATATGTAGACCTAAGTTTTGTTTTCAGATTTTGCCATGACACATTTGACAGAGATTACAAAGCCACCATTGGTGTTGATTTTGAAGTTGAAAAATTTAGCATACTGTCTGTTCCATTTAGTTTACAAATGTAAGTGTTTAGTGGAATGTTCTTCTAAATGTGATGCGTGTCAAGATTTCAAGATAGTCCAAGATTTCACCTCTTTTATCAACATGCTCTGTCATTTCCAGTAGCACCATTATTTATCCCCTTTCAACTTTGTTTTGGGTGGCTTTTACTGGTTTAAAAGCACATTTCATAGTTTTCAAGTACGTAATAGAATTCATGCTTCCCGTTGAGAAACTGCACCATACTCTTTTATAAATTTGGAAACTGAAAGAATGAAGACCCTTTACAGACTTCTTTAAAGAAGGCCCATGTGTTTTGTTGCAAAGACCATGTTATATGTTATATAATGCTCCTGAAATAATTTAAGCGAGCATGATTAAGAAAGTGTCTGCCATTTTAGCTGGGATACTGCTGGTCAGGAAAGATTCAAATGTATTGCTGCATCATACTACAGAGGAGCAAATGGTGAGTTCTGAAGGACAACTGCTTTTATGATTGAGACAGAAAAGTGCCATTCATAAGTGATGCTGCAAAGATGACCCTAAAAAGCTTCAAAATGAATAATATGTTTTAAAAATTACAGCAACCATGTGTGTACTGTAGATGTTGTTGTATTGAACATATTTTTACTTTTGCTGTCTTGAATTTAAGAATTGAGCAAAGCTAAAGGATTAGATAACTTGACTTATTTTAATTTTAGGTACTTCTTTTACTTGTTTGATAAAGGTTAATAATAGCTTCTATTTTCTTCAGTTGTGATTGTGGTATTTGACCTGGGTGATATTCAGTCTCTAGAGAATACAAGGAAATGGTATGATGAAGCCAATAAAAGTGCAGATGACCCTTTGGTTTTCTTGGTTGGAACCAAGAAGGACCTTGTGGTGAGATACTAACAGAATATTTTTTGCTTATTTCAGACTATAGTAGTCAGGCCTACCTAACTACCAGACTTGGCACCGAATGATCCTGAATTCACCGGTAGATCAGACCACACTACCCGTTTTCAAGGTGTGAGTCAGTACGCATTACACAGTATCATACTCTGAACAGATTTTGAGTGGTGATGCAAAGCTTTTCAACCCCGCTAAGAATCGTCACTTCAATAGTCACATCGCGTACTAGGCAAGAGCGGTGTCGCGTCTTATACTGTGAAATGCATACTGATACACACCTTGAAAACGGGTAGTGTGGTCTGATTTACCGGTGAATTTAGGATCATTCGGTGCCGAGTCTGGTAGTTGGGTAGGCCTGATAGTCTGTTTTTCATAGTTAACAATCGGAAAATTAATGTTTTTTAAATATTTTGAAAAAGTGAAAGGTGATTAATTTTAGAATGCATCACAAATTTAGTAGAAGTTTGGATATTCTTATCATTGCTAAACATAAGTTT
Organism: Lingula anatina; assembly: GCF_001039355.2. Next base: position 9,466 of record NW_019775900.1, on the reverse strand, counting down.
AGTAGCATAGATATTTGGTAATTGTAAAATGATTTAAATAATTTATATAAACTGGAATTTTATATTTGTGATAAAATAGTCAGAAGCAACTTACAAAGATGTTGAAGACAAAGCACTAGATATGGCAGACCAGTTAAAAGCAGAATTTTGGGGGGTGTCATCCAAGACAGGTAAGATTTAAATTCAATAATTGCCTGAAAAAACTTTAAAAAAATTTATCTAAAGAATATATTTTGATCCTTTTATTTAATCATCTGACAGAATTAATTGAAATTTGCCAGAAAAAATGTTATCTGACAGTTTTGGAAATTATTTTGTACAAACACACTAGTTCGGAGACATAATTGATCTGTTTTTATAGTCAAAATAATATTTTAAATCATGAAAAATTGTTTTGTATTTTTCATTTGTTAACAGAAGAAAAGTTTGGTTGAGTTTCATATCATTTTAGGTGAAAATGTCCAAGAGTTTTTCTTTCGCCTGTCATCACTCATGTTTGACAAAGCAGTTCTAGACGAAGTGGAAACGACAACTGCTGGAAAGCAAATAGGACATTTGGGAACTGGAAGCATAAGTAAGATTTAACATATTAGTCAAACCCTTCACTTCTAGAATTTTAATTCTTTTAAGCATAAATTATTTATGGACAAATTTTATACATTTGTCTTAAGCTCATAGAAAAGTGAAAACACAGCCCTCTCACAGTGATACTGCTGCAGCTGCTCAATAATGGTTAATGTTTATCCTTTTCCAGAAGTTGACAAGAATAATGAAAATATGTATGACAAAAGCAAGAAAAGTAAGTGCTGCCAGTGAGGAAGTGTCACATCAGATATCTTTGTGGTGCTGCAAAGACAATATTTTCAAGCATGGAATAAAGACAATTCTGTATCTGTGCTCTAGAAGCTCAAAGAACTGGAGAGGGGCTGTGTGTGTGATTTTTGTTGTTTTATATCTTTCTGTTTTCTTTGTAGATAGACTATATTTATATCTCAAAGAAATGATATACATACTTTTTAAAAAAGGAAATTAATACCAATCATTATACATTGCATTTCAATCCAAAGTAAAAATACAATATTTCCATGCAATTGTTCACATTACTTATACCAAGTGAACACCTATAAGTGGAAAGTGGTCAATATAGGTGCCTTTACTTTTGAGTTGATAACTGGATAGAGATATTAAATTCAAAAACTGGAAGTTGGACAAACTCAATCAAATGTCATAATTAATTTCAAGTCACAGTTCCACAAACAGTCCCATTTATTGCTATCAAGAGCTTGGAACATAAGAGGTCACAAAGAACCGATACAATTGTTTTCAGTAATATTTTTCTCTGTAGACCAGAGAATTTTGATTATGTTGTTTCAAACTGCCTTTTTTTGTACACACAGGAATGTGGTCACATGTCTATGCACTTTTCATGATTATATACTTACATTCCCCTATATCATATTCATATTTGTAATAGCATTAGAGCTTATTTTTCTGTAGTTTTTGTATGTTGTGTCAACTCCGTCCATGGTCTTTTACCTATCAAGTTATCGACATAAAACTTAGCGTTTTTTCTCCCAATTTTGAATATAACACTTTTAGAATATACACATATCATCATTAATATTTTTTAATTATTTTTATTTATTTATTCTTTGTAATTCTCGAAAGTGAATGAAAGTGAAGCTTGCTAGGTGTATCAAGCACCTCTAAACTCGTGACCTATGGGGATATGTAGTTCAATGTAGGCACTTTATCATTCAAACTAGTATTTTCTGTGTTGACATATCCCAGAGTTTCAGTAAAAAGTGCACAATTGTATCCAACTTTAATGTTGGTTTTTCATGTTTGAATATATTGACCAAATGCACATTTAATATTCTATGCTGCCAACAATAAAATGTCATTACAAGGGTGTAGTTTGGGTTTGTATTAAAATTTTTGAAGTGGGAAAGCTCATCTAGTTTCATTTAATTTGTTTAAATTTAAAGTGACTTTAATTGCACTGAAAAAGCATGGAGACAAACACTGTAAAAAAGTATGCAGGTAGAAATTGGGTTTACCTTTATATTGTAAGGTTCTTGTTGCCAATGTTATGTTCTCTCTTTACACTGTACTAGGGTTTTCTTTCAGAACCTTATTGGGGTTTTCTTTAAGTAAATGGCTGCCACCAGACTCTACTCTGTGAAAAACTGCACAACACTTCAATTTGGTTTTCTTCTTTTCTTATATTTTGTAGGAACACTTAACAAGTCACATGTACATGTATCTGTATTGGGAACAAGCTACTTTTCTCCAGGGCCTCCCTCGCTTCATCCAGATTTTTGGGTGTNAGGCTTAAGGGGGGGGCACCCCCCTTAACAACCCCCCCACGCACACTACGTGTGCGTTAAGATTTTTCTTCGAAAAATCTTTCAGACTTTTTTATCAAAACCAAATCTCATGCCTGTGTTTTCTTGCCCACTGCTATGGCGGCTTGGTGGTCTGGCAAACCTTTTATGAAGTGGTGCAATGCAATTGTCTCACGGGTGGTACAGTTAGTCATGGGGTAGCCTTTTAATACTAGCTTTCTAATATTGGAGATGTATTCTGGGAGTTTTTCTTTTGGACCAAGCTTTCTGTTCTCCTCTGATAAATAGGAGCTTGTAGTGCGCTTTTCTTGAAACCCGTTTTGCAATACCCTCTGTAGCAGAGGGTAGGAATTCACTACCTCTGCTGGCAAATGAACAAAGGCAAAATCAGCAGCCTCACCACACAGACTGTTACATAATCTAAACAGTTTTTCTGACTCACTCCATTCACAAGTCTGGCTTAGAGCTTTGAATGGCTCAATAAAACCCTTCCATTATTCTTTTCCACTAAATAGTGTCTGTCTGGGCAAGGAATTTCAAAGTTACTCTGTGTGCTTGTACGGCTAGGACTGTTAATTCTGTGAAATGGGGGTGTTATTTCATTTGGTGCTGGGTGATTAATTGTAGGGGTGATTGTTTCTGTTATGACTGCATTCTGGGCTCTGTGTTCTGTTGGCATAGCTGTCTCTTTCTGTCATTCTAGGGCTCTTGACTCTGCTCTGCAGCCTCAGCATGTGCTTCTAAAATATAGCATTTTCTTTTGCTTTTCTCAATAATCTTTCTTTCTCTGTTACAATATTATACTTGGATGGAGAAGAGAAATATTTTATACATTTTTTGTTCTGTTGAGTTATATGTGCAAATAATACACCAAAATGGCGATAAAGATCATAATAAAATCATATAATATGAAAGTTTAAATTGTATTTTAAGCTCCTCTCAATATCACATTTTTTATTAGAATTATTATTAAGGAGTTTTTGTTATAATGTGCTGTAAATTAATTTTCAATAAAAATTTCTAATTTAATGTAAATTGTTAGTTTTATTTTTCAAATAAAGCTTTAAAATTTCTGGAGGCTGGTAAGTGCCCACATGAAAACACAAGAAAAAAAGTAAAAGCAGCATAAAGATTAAATTTCTTTCGATTTAAATCAAAGGGAAAAAATCTTCACATTCACTGATACTATGGCAAGAAGGCTGGCTAATGAATTTTTTAAAAACATTCATCTCGAAATGCAACAAGGCAGCAAAGCTGTCAAATGCACAAACAAAAAGCAAAAAATAAAGATGCACAAAATGGGTTATTTTGTCAATTTTGATGTATTAATACATTGTGCTTTATAGCAAAATTAACACCAAATATTACATGCACAACAAGTAACATGGGTATAGGGACTGTTACTTACATCAGACTTCAGGTTCATTAGAGTTCAAATTCTCACATTTAAATGCCAGAATAAGAAAATTAGAAATGCACAAAAAAACTCCCATAATTAACAAAATCCAATCAAGCTGGTTTCAATTTGACCTGTATGTCAATCCAAAGAATAATTCTTGTAAGTTACAAAATAAAAAGTAACACAACTTTTCTTTCATAGTGTTTGCCGTGGCAGTGCACAAAATAAGGTTATTTGTCAATTTTGATGCAATATTAAAAATGATTAACAGCATAATCACCACCAATCTTTAAAGATCTACGTACTAAGGCAGGGGCGGATCCAGAGCTATTTTCTGACCGTCTTCCAAATTTTCTTTGTTGATCCATCCCCTATTTTTGACCGTCTTCTCACAGAAAAAATGAGATACCCGTCAATGTAAACTTGAAAATCTGACCGTCTTCCAGAAGACCCAGAAGACGGCCTCAATCCGCCCCTGCTAAGGTGCCCTTCTTAATCACTTGTTATCATCCCTAGCCAATGTAAGTCTATGTGTGAGACCTCAAATATCTCTCACAAATCAGTTTAAATCTTTTAAGTAAATATAATAGAGACACACCTTTATCTCAATACAAAAAGTTCTCACCTTTGCTTTAAGCACACTCACAAGTAAAGTACCACCTAGCATGTAAGTTTTTGTCTTAAAGCATTGTTGCAGAGGACGGTGGCGTAAAGGGACCCCAAGTATCAAATATTTATCTACAACTAGCATATACATAGTATTTCCTAAAGGAGAGTGTATGCTGAAACTCGGGGGAGCCTGTAGTAAGTATCAACAGAAAAAATTAAGGTGATGGACAAGTATAAGCATAAAAAAGCCCTATTTTCTGGTTTAAATAATGAAATAAACTTGGGTATCACAGTGGTTGATATTATGAGACATTTAAATGATAATTTTAAAAATAAATTTGAAAAAAAAAATCCATGTACTACAAATAAATTTCAAAATTAGTAAAAAAACCATAAACCCTGCACATCTGTCAGAATGCAATGTTATCATCAAATACAAATGTAAAATTGTATATACTGTGTCCTTTTATATAAAGCATCTCCAGATTTGGTGCTAAAAAAAGCCGGGACTGACATATAAATGTGTGTGTGTGTGTGTGTGGCTTCCTGTACCACATACATAGCAATGCTTGGTAAATGTGAGACACAGGAACAAAATAAATAAGACACTGTTGCTTATTATCTTTACTTATATTTAGTCCAGTAAATGACCATTGCTATCATCTTTATCATTATTTATATTAAAGTCTAAACCATTTGTAGCCCCGGCCATCAGCTGTCTCAACACCAGTCTTTTGTATACCCCATCCTGAGCCAGCAACTCTTCATGTGTTCCTTGCTCTACTATTTTCCCTTTGTCCACCACAGCAACCTAAAATTAAGCAAAGGACTCTTTGGAACCTTACTAAAGCATTTCTAAAGGCAGATTTGGCTTTTGGGCAAAGAGAGTGTTTTGGGTAGAGTTCCTCATTTTCAATTTATACACAGACCAAACGTTGCAAAATGGTTTAATATAGTTTCTTTTAGTCTTACATTTTGCCAATAAGCAAAAGAAATAAAATTATTTCTAACAGCAGACAGTTTCTTTACTTACTACATTCGCATTTCTGACAGTTGATAATCTATGAGCAATGACAATCACTGTTCTGCCTTTCATGGCGTGGTCTATGGCTTCCTGTACCAGGTGTTCACTTTCAGCATCCAGTGCACTTGTAGCCTAGAACAGACATGGGACTTTTAGCTTTGAAACTAAATGCATACTATAGGCAAACTAATCTATTTCACACACACGGGCATTTATTAATGTCACACACACACACACACACATCTCTGCTTGTTGCTTGTTTTAAATATTAAATTAAATAATGACTGTTAAAAAAACAAAAATACTAGGAACTGGTGATGGTAGTTGTTTTACTTAGCTGTACCAGATGCGACATTGTATTAGAGGTGAATTCCAGTGTTTACCTCATCAAGTAAAAGTATGGAGGGGTTCATAATAAGAGCCCTGGCAATAGCCACTCTTTGTTTCTGTCCTCCAGACAGCCGCACTCCCCTCTCACCAACAAGAGTATCATACTGCTCTTCAAAACCCATTATGAAATTATGAGCATTGGCTTGTTTGGCTGCTTCCACCACCTGATAGAAGAAAAACAGTTCTTAAACATACATTACATGAAATGTTGAGAAAATACTCAATCTGTACACAAGTGGCTTACATGACCATATCTGGTGTAAAGAAAACCTGTTCCAAATTTCCTATTCAAATTTCTGAAAATCTTATATAACATTCAAAGAGAAGATAACAGTTTTTTTTATTGCCATAAATTAATATTTGAAGTCATGAAAATTTTAAATACATCAAATCTGGTTCCAAAATCAAAGGATTCAACACAAAAATACAAACCTAATGTCTACTCACATTTTTACTCTAATGGGCAGCATTTTACTTACCTCTTCTAGTGTACAGTCTTTGCCATATGATATGTTGTCTTTTATTGAGCAGGCAAACAGTGTTGGTTCCTGGCTAACCATAGAAATCTGCTGTCTAAACCACTGGGGATCCAGTGTACTAAGATCATTGCCTCCTAAAAATAAGTACCATTCATATTATTTCATTTATGACTAAATGCATGAAGTTATTTTTAATAACTGAACAAGTATTGGTGAGAAATGATGGTGATAATCAAGACATGCTTTGGAAAACTGATCTGGATTACATGTCCAGCAACATTTTTTAACAAGCCCTTTTTTTAATTTTTAGTGGATTGCAGTCTGATATATTCTACACAGCTTCCTACAGTATATCCCTCAAACTCACCCAGTCTGATCCACCCAGACTCTGGATCATAGAAACGTTCAATCATATTCACAATGGTGGATTTCCCACCACCAGATGGCCCCACCAGTGCTACCACTTGGCCAGGTTCCACTTTGAAGGAGACACCCTGTCAAAATAAATAAATAAATAAATAATGTATATAGCTGCTTCTTACTGAAATGCTTAAGAAGAATTTCCTGCATAAAGCAAAGATAACAATTCAACCAAACATTTGCAGCATTCAACAAATAGTATTTTTTAAACAGTATTTATTAAAACAAAAGGTCAACACACCTTTAGCACCTGTGTATCTGGTCTGGATGGGTATGTAAAGTACACGTCCTGGAATTCTACAGCTGGAATATCAAGAAAATTATTGAAATACCTTTTTATTTCAAAGACAAAATCTTGACAGACACATCATGGTAAGCATCAAAATTGTTTATCAGATACTTATGTTTACTAGATACCAGATAGTGTGACAACTTGTGGAAGCAAACTAATGCCATATGTTACCATATCAATATTTTGCATTGCAAAAAAAATCTATTAATGAAAAAATAAATCATTTTAATCAAACCAGCTCCACAGTGTAAAATGTTGTTATTACAACCAAGTAAACACATGCTCACATCCTTCCATATCCACAATCTGTGAACCGCCTTCAATGGGGATTTCTGGCTTCCTGTCCATCAGGTCAAATATGCGAATTGAAGCTCCAACAGCCTAATAAGATAAGAAAAGTCTATGTACAGGAATTAACCCAATGAACAAATCTATCCTAAGTAATCCAATTAAAATCCAAAATAAAAATTCCTTTCAACTCACTATAAAATGAAATAAAATAAATCTTTATAATTTTTTTTGCATGAATGTATCATGTGCAACACAACAAATATCTTACCTGCATAAAATCTCCATAAAGTGAAGACAACATGGCAAAACTCATAGCTACTTGGAGAGTATACAGCAAGAAGGCTGAAATTAGGAAAAATGGAAATAATTAAGAGTATCAAAGTGAGATATGGGGAAAATATAGAGTATTTGCATTATTATCCTAAAATAGTACATTGCACTATAAGTGGAATTTCTGGTGGTTAAACAAGACCATGCGACATGATTTAAACTTCTGTTATCTAAGTAAGTTCGGTTGTAATGTTTTACACCAAAAGGTATCAGATCACCTTTCTCTTACCTTTCTAATCTCTGTTAAATTCTTTTTTTTTTTTTTGGTGTATATACGTGTGTGTTTGTGTGGAGGGGTGAGGGGCAGGCAATAGGAATGTCAGCTCAATCACAATGTAAATATCACCACTGATCAATAAGCTATCAAACTCCTCTTTAAATGCATTATTTCTGAAAATCTTACATGTTAATATCCCAGGAGATAACTGCTTTTCATTCACCAGTTTTCCTCCATACCACAATACCAACACAATGGCACCATAAGCAATGATACCTATCACTCCATCAAATCCACCTACAGAGAGAAACATCAAATAGTTATCCAATATTTTTTAATCTCTAACCAAATCTTAGCCCAAATGTTCTAATTCTATCATCAGATTTATGAATTAAGTAGACCTTCATCACTTAAAAACAAGGTCTAACAAAACAGTCAGGTACATGTAAGAAAGGAGAATGTTGGCCAGATATTGCTCTTTAATGTATAGTTTTCAGATGCAGATAACAGCCAAACCCGGGAACAGCTTGGAGAGACAATAAGCAGGCATTTTATAGAAAAATTTCAAAGTAAGCAACCACAATGATCTATACAATACATAACAATCTGATAACCCACATGTAGTAGATTGGGTTAAGATACAACCTGTAAATAGTCACAACTATTATCAAACTTATTACCTAATGGCATACCTGATCAAGGGAGTTTTTTAATGTGAAACTAACCTTGGACAAGGGCCAACTTCTTTCCAACTTGGTAGCTTTTGTCAATATCAGATCCATAATGCTGAGAGGTCTTCTTCTCACTGGTGAACATTCTCACAGTCCTGATACTAGACAAAGCCTCCTCTGCAGTGGTGCTGGCATCTGCAAGACGGTCCTGAAACTTCTGCCGAAGATTCTTCACCATGTAACCTGTATCACAGATGCAATTGGAATATTACACTGCTAGAACAAGGCTGCATTATATGGTACACCCGCAAAACCTGTCCAGTGGAAGATGTTAAAAAACTCAAGTAACCCCCTATTACATCAACTCACAGACAATACTGATCAATACATGCTGATACAAGTCCAGCTTTCTTCTTTTTCATTAGCACGAATCAGAAAAACAGCACCATATCACTGTTGTGATGACATACATGTACTCACCATATTGCACTGCCCCAAGAGACACAATAGGCACCACAGACAGTAGTACACCAGTTAAAGCTGGGTCTAGGACAAACATTATAACCAAAGATCCAATGATTTGAAGTATATTCCTGGACAGCATTGACATATTCACCTAAGATAAAAATACCATTATGCAGTTTAAAATATAGAGTTAATTTATCAGTAGACCGACATTTTAATGCTGAAATTAAAACACATCTAAATTATATCCCTAAATGTGTAAATAAATAAATAGTGACTGACATATCCACATAAAATTTGGTAAATTATCTTAGACCTAAATATATTGATTTCATTGCTAAATGCCTGAGAGATGAATTTTTTCCTCTCTGCGGTTCCTTTCCCAAAAGGGCCTGAAGTCAAAATATAACTTCCTGTGACGGCATTCGGGATATCCACCCATTTATGTTACATAAATACATTTTTATTACACCAAAACATAATTAGAAATGAATTTTTTCACATAGAAGGCCTTAAGTACATCAGAAGGTT